>PISX010002530.1:0-158521 GCA_004024625.1 Mellivora capensis | reverse complement strand
ATGCCAATAAGTTAAGCAACCTAGAGGAAATGGATGCATTCCTAGAAAAATATAAACTCCCAAAATTGAACCAGGAAGAAATTGACAAGCTGAACAGACCGATATCTAGTAACGAGATTGAAGCAGTGATCAAAAACCTCCCAAAAAACAAGAGCCCAGGACCTGATGGATTCCCTGGGGAATTCTACCAAACTTTTAGAGATAGTGTATTCTTTATCACGTTCTCCTGAGCTTCTTTCAGAGTCTGTTGTGCTCCCGCACCTGACAGATTACTGGCCTTTAGGCCCTTCTCACTGCTGTGACTCGGGGACTTCTCTCCCTTGAGGTGGATATTCCTCTGTTTGCTTCCTCTCCTTCTGTTTTCCTTCTTTGTTATGCTGGAGCATGCGTTCAAGAAGTAAAAATTGTGTGCCTTGTATGACTGAAAATTTCTTTATTCTAGCCTCACCTTTTTGAAAGTTTGGGTATAGAAATGAAGATTGGAAGTTATTTCTACTTAAAGCTATGAAGGTGGTGTCCATTGATTTCTACTATACCCTTTACTCTTGAGGGATCTGATCCCATTTGATCCAGATAGTGGTGTTCCTTTACATGTGACTTTCTTCCCCCTCTACTCTCTGAAAAGTTTGGGGATTTTCTTTATGTTCTTTGTGCTCTGAAATTTCATGACTAGGTGCTTTGATGTGAATTTACCCCTCTCATTCCTATAGTTGGAAAATGGTGTATCTTTTCAATTTGGACACTCTTACTTCTTGGTATTTTGTACCAAGTAAAATTTTAAGTAAATTTTAAATAAAATTCCTACTTTCCTTCCAAGTTGTGGACCATTTGAGAAATATGAAACGTGATACATGAGTTTCATAGTTACATGATGCATACATAGATACATAGTTTCATAGTTTCATGATACAGCAGTTTTATAATACCTAGTTTGGAGCATGTGTCTGTGTAGACTCACTGGGTTTCCTAAAGTTTCCAGATCTCTGTTGGAAGCTCTAATAAGTTGTTTCTCTTCTGTCATTCATTTTGTCCTTTTGTGCTTCTGACTTAAAAATGTTCATTATGACAGTTTAGTGGGGTTTGGAGAAGACATGGATGTCTAAGGTCAACTTGCCACCTTTATCCTCTCAATTGTTTGGTCCTTTCATTGCTAATAGTAGTTTGAACTTCTCTTGTTTTATATCTTCATTTAAGATGGAAACAGTGATCCTTAACTTGCTTTCAAGTTGAAAGAAATATTTATAAAGTACTTCCAGCTTTTCACAAGAGTAGAGCTGTGTCAATAAAATACCATTGTTATTCAGATATAGCTCCCCTTGGTTTGAATGGAAAGGTCAATAAACTACAGACATCATGGTAGCAAAAGAAAGTGGCAATAAATAAGCCAGATCATAAAAAAGGTCATAAACTATGCTCTTAAATTTGTATCTCTGAGTATTTCAACCCCTGATTACCTAGTGAGTAAATGATAAAAACCACTGTGACAACAGGTGCACATGTGCTCCTTGGTGTGCTGGCTGTTCATTTCTTTGTTTTTCCTGAAAATATGACACCTTCATTTCTTGGCAAGAGAATTGATGTCAGGGCTTCTGTGCATACTGAGATCTCTAAATGAGACATTAGTCACATGGGCGTTTATGAGTCACCAGGCATCTTCATAAACCAAATCCAGGAATTAAAAAATAATTTGCTCAGGAAGTAATGGGGATAAATGAAGTATATCATCCTGGGACACAGGAAAGCTACTTTGTGAGCTAAAGATCCAGCCGAAATTAGTTTCTCCCCCACGTTGATGGATTAATGCATTCTCTTTAAAACTTGTGTCTTGCCACTTATGAGCAGTGCTGGAATTTTTACATGTCACCATCTGGCTATCCCATAATACTCGTTAGGGCAGAAAAGACGTCCATCATCACAAAGACATTACGTGATAGTCTCTTCATAGGATGGTACAAAACACGTGTTTGTTTTTCTGCTCAGTTAACGCACCAGCTCATTATATATAACCATCTTGGTTATATATAAAAACCTCTCTCCTCTATCCTCTCCTCCTTATTCTCATTCCAGAAGTTTCCAAAAGCCCTTTTATTCTTTGTCCCTTCCCTGCAGCCCCATCTACACTCTCCCAAGGGTCCAGGCCCTTCAGGAGCATTTGGCTTGGGGGCAGGGAGCTCCAGGGGGCTTTAGGGCCCTGCACATAAATCTTCTGTAAGACAAACTTTATGACAAAAATGGACTCTTTTCTATAGAAAAAACCTGCTGCATCTGTCATTCTTATGCCAATAGAATCTTGATTTCATTTCTCCTTTTAAAGGGTCACGTCTCAGGAAAGAGAGAATGGGGAGGAAGATAACTCATTCTGTCATATGTATGCTGGAGTCATTGAGAAAAAGAGCCAAAGGAAGGGAATTTGGAGACCATTGCAACAAAGAAACAATTAGTTTATTCACTCATTAGTTTATTCACTCACTAAAATCCACTGCTATGGACTTTACACAGTTTTTCTTTTTAAAATCATATGTCTGTTTAAATAAAATAAATATTCGTTAATGACCTTTATAAATTTATGAATATGTAGGTTAAATCTATGTGCTTGTTACTCACACATGATGTGTATTTTTAAAAAGATACAGAATGGAAATCTTGGGAGAATGAGCTAAATCTGAAATACATGGTATTGTATATCTATCTTCATTGCGATGATTACTATTAATTTAGGCAAGGCTCTTCTTTAGTAAGAGTGATGTCAAACCAAATCTCAGATGGCTTTGATGATGTTTTCAGCTAATCTTTTTAGACCCAATGAGATCATCAGTTTCACCCCAGAATGAGATGGAAAAGATGACATACCAAGAGGAGAGGGCAGGGGAGTGTATCAACTCTGTCATTTTCTTGTTGTCTGCTTATGGTGCATTCTTTTTATTATCTAAAATCTGCCATTTGTTTGTAGGAATCTCAACTGGGTTTTTGTTAAAACCAGATAATATGACCCATAAATCCACCGAGATGGGCAAATGTGAACTATAATGACCTGAGAGATCATGCGAGTGAGGTGTCCTGATTAACTTCTTATCTTTTTTATTCTCTCTCTTTTAAAAAATATTTTATTTATCTATTTGAGAGAGAGACAGAGATTGTGAGAGAGAAATCAGGAGCAGGAGCAGGGGGGAGAAGGGGCAGAGGGAGAGGGAGAACCAGACTCCCCAGCTGAGCGGTAAGCCCAATGCTGGACTCAGTTCCAGGACCCTGGGATCACGACCCGAGCCAAAGGCAGATGCTTAACCAACTGAGCCTCTTAGGCTCCCCTCCTTTTCACCACAGAATTCTCACCTGTAGGAGACTTCTAGCTCCACATCTGACATGTGGACCAGCTGGTGCTAGTGTCCGTCTCTATATTCGTGCTGAATTTATTTCATATTTTTGAAGATCAAAATAACCATGTGTAGAAATTCTAATGTATTGTATCCCCAGCCAAGGCGATTCTATTGCATACCTCCTGGGGTGTAGATAGCTTACTTTGGAAATGGAGGACCCTGTCTACTGTTCTGCAGACATCGAGGCTGCCCCTTGGTATGTGGAAGAGCATGCCAAGATCATTCATTGACGTCTGCCTCATTGTTCTGGGTAGAGAAAGTGATGGGCTGGTATCCGATATCTAGATTCAGACCAGATTCCTCTCTTGGACCCCTGGTAGGTAAGAAAGCCGAGACCTGTCAGACTGGATGATCCTGTTAACAAGTGGATGGAAAAGCAGAATTCTCATGTATCTTTCTTCATTTGTGGACCAGTCCTCTGGTGACAGTGCTCCTCCTTCCTGTATGGTGGGAGAGATAAGAAAAGAATTTGTAATCCCTTGGGTAGCTGCTAAAGACATCAAAATGAAGTGCAGCTCATCCAACTTTGGCCAGACTCTGAGATTTATTGGCAACTAGCAGCTGTCCATGATAGCTGAGATGGTTCATTAATGGAGGGGCACACTCCACATTTATAAATCAAGGTTCTTGTGTAGCAAGTAGAAAAGAGTTTCCCAATGTTGGGGGGTTCCCACTTAGACTTAGGAGTTTCATTTTCTTTTTTAGTATCTTGTTCAATAAATCATAGCACAGGTTCCTGGAAGGGAAAAAATACAAAGATCAGCATTTTATGAAATATGGAAAGTTCCAGATACTATTAAAGGAGTAAAATTTATTTCATTGTATTTGAAAGACAAACACTCTTTACTCAGCTTGCTAATCTGTAGTCATTTGTCTTCAGGCTCCATCACTTTCTAACTGATGATTACATCATCACTGTGAAGAAGGTGGCATTTGGGACACTGTATCCTTTTCTTCTTCCTTCTCTCTCTCTCTCTCTCTTTTTAAGATTTATTTATTTATTTTGAGAGAGAAAGAGATGGGGGGCTTGATTTCACAACACTGAGATCACGACCTGAGCCAAAATCAAGAGCGGGATGCTCAACCGACTGAGCCACCCAGGCACCCCTTTCCTTCTTTGTTTTAAGCTTGACTAAAGATGAGCTAAGTGCCGTGACGATGATGTTGAAGCAAGATTAAGAATGCATGTATTGCAAGGCCAGTTTTAGTGTGTGGAATGAAGCTGTATATTTCCTTGCCTCTTCTTTTCCTGGTCCTTGTCCTTCTCTTTTCTCTCAGTGCTCTTTCCTCCCATCCTTTTTCTTTCCGATCCTTTCCCTTTGTCCCTGCTTACTCCTTTTCTCCCAACTTCCTGCTTCCATTCCTATCCCCACACAGGTCCTCTGTGTGGATAGGCTCAGGTCACCTGCACAGACCCAACACATCTCTGTGGCCCAGGGAGGAGTTTATTAGCCTGGACATGTCTCCTGTGAGGAGCTGCTCAGCCCCACCCGGGCTCCCACAGGAAAATCAGATATGTTGTGACCATTGTGGGGGAGAAATAGACACTGCACAACAATAGAAACAAATGTCTACCATAAATAGTCCCCTTGTTTTTCTGAGAAGGAAATCAGTGTATACAGTTAGACACTGTGAGATGGTGATGGAGAACCCTGGGAGCTGGGGGTGTTATGTTTCCTCTTTTGTTTTGCTTCAGTGACCCCCCCAGCAGTCAAATGGATATTTTAGGGAAGGCTGAGAGGATGTGTCTGGGGGTGTGGGGGGGTGGTCTCCGCAGGAGGCTCTTGGAACCCGTTTTGAAGAGTGGGGATTTCAACTGAGTTCTGGGGATGGCTAGATAGAGGATAAAGACGGCCCGAGAAATCCTGAGAAGCTTGTGACAACGTGGATGGAGCCAGAGGACATTATGCAAACAAGTCAGTCACAAAAAAGACAGAGACCACGTGAGCTCACTTACCTATGGAATCTAAAACAGTCACACATTGAAACAGGGAGCAGAATGGTGGCTGCCAGGGGCTGGGGGTGGGTGGCAAAAGTGGGGAGATATTGGTCAAAGGTACAAAGTTTCAGTTGTGCAGACCGGGTAAGTCCTGGCGATCTAACGTGTAACATGGTGACGATGGTTAACAATATTGTATACTTGAAATTTGCTTGGAGGGCCATTCGTTGGTGTTCTCACCATACATACACCTCTCTCATACATGAGAGGTAACCCACGGGAGGTGATGCCTACGTTAATTAGCATCGTCGCAGTGAGCATTTTATGATGCATACACGCACCAAAGCATCAAATTTTATGCCTTGAATATATACAATTTTCATTTGTTGATTATGCCTGAACAAAGCTAAAAAAATAGTTGATGAGCATGATGGTCTTTTAGAAGAAATCTTGCACACCAGTCGTGCGAGTCTTTGCACACCTGCGGTTGTGGACATCATGTCTCCTCCCACCTTCAGAAGGCCCAGGAGAAGAGGGCAGAGGCTGCTTTCAGCTCCCATTTGATAATGGAGGCAACAGACCGTTTGCTGTCGGTTATCCTCCAGGGCCCTGAGAACTTGTGTGTCTTGCTCCAGGCACATGGTTTCTCAAGTCTAGCCGAGGTCCCGCGTTCTTGTTAGGGAGAACCTATGCTCTTTGTTTGCATTTGGCCCTCCAGAGAGATGCACGAAGGAAAACTTTGTCTGCTTTACATGTAGAATACCTGATACATTTTCTTGTGTTCCAGCAAAGTCTCTCCCTTGCTTTATTCCAGTTTCTCAAACAGAATAATGGGGAGTCCAGCCAGTGCAGCCTGTAATGCCTCAATGTATCTATATTTATACGTGAGCTTAGCAAAGTGTTTTCTCAGTAGAAGGCATAACTCCGTGCTGGGTGTAAGCTTCAAATACCTGCGTAATTGCCGCAGGTACATTTGACCTAAGTGCACCTATTCCATTCATCCCCATGGAGAAGTGTCTGCTTGTCTTGTTGTTACTTTGTTTATTTTTGCCTTTCAGCACTTGAAGATTGATTGAACTTACAGTATATTGAGTTCAAACCTTTGTTCAGTCCTCTGCCTTCATTCAGGAGCTATTGTATTTAAACCATTAACATCTAATTGGACACCTCAGACTGAATTTAGTGTCCTTGATTTAATTTAGTCCTCTGGTAAGAGATGAATATCATCTTTACTGTTAGAAATTAACTTAAATGTGTTTTATGGTAAGGAATGATAAAAGAATGAATGGTGATGCTTTATTTTCTGCACTCAAGGCCCCCGGTTCTTTTCATTAAAACACATATGTCACAAGCTACTTCCCCATACGAATTTGGATAGCATATTTGACAGAAATCTTTCTATTCTCTCTGCTTTTTTGTTCTGGGACTTCCGCAAATGTATTAAATAGAGCAGCTGCTTATGAGGAATCAGAAAAGGGCATTGTCTTGTGTAGTTTATTTTACTTGAAATTGGTGACATATGCAAAAGTCTGTGATTAAAGAAAGACCATGAACTTAATTTATTGAAGCCCTTAAATGTTAAAAAAAAATCCTTCATCTTCCTTTTGCATTTTCTCCCCACTGTTTTGAGCAAAGTAAAGCTTAGTAGTAGGAAATACTTTGCCTTAGGGAGTTAATTTTTTCTGCTGCAGAGACTTTAGTATGGCTCATTTCTACAAGAGAAGCATAAAGATATGTGGTAAGTTCTGGAATAAGATCTATGAGCTTGCTACTTAATGTTTTCATCACTGATCTTCTCCATGGCTGCAGGGGATAGTTTGGGTTAGGTAGGGCTGAGAATTTTGAGGGAATATTTGTCTGAATTTTCTCAGGGGGTCAAATAGGGCTCAGAGTTTCTTTAGTCAATTTATGTCCCTGAAGGTCAGGACAGCCAGCCAATAGATTTAAATCAGAGAGAGAAAGTGCCAATTCCTTATTGATTTTTTAATGGAAGGCAAATAACCCATTAGCCTTTATTCACAAAAAGAGACAGAAAAAAGCTATTTTCATATAGTAATTTTGTTTCATGGGCATTAATATATGGCTAAGTCCAAGAGGAAGGATATTAAATTTCTGAAACAATTCTCTTTATTGATCAGTGAAATATCAGAAAACTCTTTTAAGTTGAAAAAAAAAGTTTTTTTTCCCTCAGAAAACTTTTATCTAGTTATCTATTGCTGCATAAAAATGACCCCCAAATTAGTGGCTATGGCCGCAGTCATTTATTGTCTTACAGTCTCTGTGGATTGGTAATCTGAGTGCAGCTCAGCTGACTGTCTCTGCATCACGGTCTCTCCTGGGGTTGCCACCGGGCCGTTGGCCAGGACTGCAGCCTCATTTAAAAGCTCAACCAAGAGAGGTTCCCGTGCAAGCTCACTCAGGTGGTGGCTGGTAGGATTCAGTTCTCTGCAGGTGGTTGGACTGAGAGTGGCGGTTCCTCGCTGGCTGTCTCCCAAAGATCTCCTCAGTTCTTTGCCACAAGAGCCTCTTCATAGATCAGTTGACCCCCATCAGGACCAGGATAAGTGAGATAGAAGACAGAGTCTTTTTGTAGCTTAAACTTGGAAGTGACATCTTAGAAGCCGCAGGACCAGCACACACTCAAGAGGAGAGGATTATACAAGGGCCTGAACACTGGGAGGGGAGGTTTGCTGGAGGGCCACCTGAGAAACTGCCTGCCATGTCCGCTGACTGCTTTTTCAGACCTCTTTTCATTAATTAACCGATAAGCAGGCATTGAACTTGGTGCTCAGAGTTGAATAATCTGAGTTTTGTATTTCACATGATTGTGCTTCTCCCTCTTTAAACCTACCCATCCTCAGCTTCAGTTCTTGACCTGGGATGCTCTAATGTTATCAACTACTCCCGTCTGTTCACTGTCTGGGCACGAACATCATGAGAAAATTCTTTTTTTTTTTTTTTTTTTTACCATCGTGAAGACATACCAGCACCCCTGCGTTCACTGAAGCATAATTCACAATAGCTGAGATGTAGAAACAACCTAAGTGTTCATTGACAGACGAATGGATGAAGACATTGTGGTGTGTATATATTCAGTGGAAATTATTCGGCCATGAAGAGGGAGGAAGTCCTGCCATTTGTGATGACACGGATGGATCTTGAGGGCATCATGCTAAGTGCAATGAGTTAGGCAGAAAAAGACAAGTACTGTAAGATCCCATTTATACGTGGAATCTAACAACAAAAATGAACTCATAGAAACAGAAAGCCGATATCGTTCCCTGGGGCTGGGGGTGGGGGTGGAGGACATGGGGAGGGGCTCACCGAAGGGTACAAACTTTTAGTTGTATAAACTTATAAGGTGAATAAGTTCCAGGGACCTAATGTACAGCGTGGTGATTACAGTTATCAATACCGTATTGTACTCTTGAAAGTTGTTATGATAGTAGATCTTAAATGTTCTCACCATGACAAAAACAAAAATGTTAATTATGTGAGGTGAACGTTATGTTGATTAACCGTCTTGTGGTAAACATTTTTCAGTTTATACATGTGTTAAATGACCACATTGTATACCTTAAATTTTCACAGTGTATATGTCAATTAAATAAAGCTGGGGGAGGGACGCCTGGGTGGCTCAGTTGGTTGAGCGACTGCCTTCGGCTCAGGTCATGATCCCAGAGTTCCGGGATCGAGTCCCGCATCGGGCTCCCAGCTCCACGGGGAGTCTGCTTCTCCTTCTGACTTTCTCCTCGCTCATGCTCTCTCTCACTGTCTCTCTCTCAAATAAATAAATAAAATCTTTAAAAAAAAATAAAGCTGGGGAAATAAAAGAGAGAAAGGTGATTTCTGAAGTTGGACCTATAAGCATAAAGCTTTCTGCTTTTTTCACAATGTTCCCTCCCAGCCTCAATGACCTAGCTAGTTAATTTGGTTGATTATGTGTCATTTGGCAAAAGTGGGAGATGAAGGCTTTACTCAGCTCATGAGATGGATGTGGATGAAGGATTTAGAGTCGTGTGCTATGTTGTTATCCTGTTTCCTTTCCTGCTGAACAATAGTGCCTCCTTTGAGCTGGAAAATTTCAATCAGGCAGCTGGTATGGGGACTTTTCTTCTTTCCTATGTGAATGTGTGAAATGATCTGTGTGAATGATCTGTGTCTAGTTAACTCATTAGGCTACTGCATATGTGAGACCACAGTGAAGGATTTTATCTACCTAGTTAGCCTGGTTTTATTCTGTGAGCAAGGTTTTCAATTAGAAGCCAATTCTAATTCTGCCCAGCACTTGCCTCCCCTTGAGTGACTTAACTTTTGGTCTCTCTTTTATGTTATCTGTAAAATGGGAATAATAGTCATTTGTCAAAGTTGTCACGAAGACGATATGAGACAGGGCTAGGTAGTGGTGCTTAAGAGGATAGCTATTACTTCTCTCGCTTTTATTTTGATTTATTTTTAAGTCCTTTATGCTCAACTCAAATGCTTTTTATAAAGACATCCCTTTATAATTTGTTTGATTCATGAATTTTTAAAAGGACATCATGGAATTGACCATTTGAACCATCTTAAAGTGTATCATCCAGTGGGTTCAGCACATTGATGATGTTGTGCAACCATCACCGTGCTCTGCTTCTAGAATATCTTCATTACTCCAAAAGGAAATCTCATACCAATTAAGCAGTCACTCTCCATTTCCTACCCCCGCCCCCAACCCGCAGCAACTGCTAATCTACTTATTGTCTCAATGAATTTGCTTTTTATGGATATCTCATAAAAATGAAATCATACAATATGTGACCTTTCTTGTCTGACTTCTTATAGTTAGCATAATATTTTCAAGGTTTCTCACTTTTATTTCATGTACCATTTTACTGATGTCTGCTAGTTACAGGAAGAATTGAATGAGGAAGAATAATTCACAGTGTATGCTCTCTGAATGGAGGGCAGGGATGGTATCATTTTTGTAGGAGGATGAACCACACCAACCACCTAAAGACTGAGAATAAAAGTGGGAGGGAAGCCAGCCAAGTTCATTTCTAAATCAACTTCTACTGAAACTGCTTCTCTTTTCTTCGACCTCCTCTCCTTCCCTCTATGGTTCCCTCCCTTGTATCTCCTCACCCCAGTCAACTCATCCCTTCTCATTTACTATCTACTCTCTCCCTTCCTTCCATTCTTTATTCCTCTCTCTGCACTTTTTCCTTCTGTGTTTCATCATTCCCTCTTTTCTTCTCTCTGTGCAAAGGCAGAAATAAAATAGGTTAGTACTCAGAATTTCGATTGCTGGGGATTTATCCCAAGTGAACATAGTCAAAGTAATTGGCATTAACCTTTGAGATCATATAAAAAGCCCAATATAAGAGCTTGGTTTAAAAAAATGATATATCTCTTGGAAAGACTATGTAGCCACAAAAAAATCATGCTTAATAGAATATTTAATGACAGAGTATATCTTTAGAGATAAAAGACCTTTTTACAAAATAGTAGTGCAATAGATTTTAATGGTCTAATAGGTTTAAAATATATTTTAATGAATCAAATAATATTACATGTACTCTATGTGCATCTTTATGCAGAGAAAAATAAAAGGATGCACTTAAAATTTTAATAGTCATTGTCATAGTATGGGACATTTACCAGTGGCTTTTAGTTTTCCTGTTTGTGCTTATTATAGCTTCAAAATTTTCAACACATGCATCAACGTTTGGAATCAGGGAAATAGGATAAAAAACCACTTATTGAAAGTACGCTAGTAGAAAAACTCAGTCGGTGGCCATGAAACCAGAGAGTGGTCCTCATTGTAAAGGGTTGATTGATGTATCTCGAATGAGATGATTTTGTCCCCAGGAACATTTGACAATGTCTGGGGACATTTTGGGCTGTCACAAGTGGGAGGTGGGACTGGCATTTGGGGGTAGAGACTAGGGATGCTGCTGAACATCCTGCAATGTACAGGATGTCCTCCCCGCCCGCCACATCCCTTCACCAACAAATTATCCAGCCCCAAAGACAATGCGCCCGAGGATGAGAAACATGTTCATTGGCTAGTTTAAATATTTTAAATTAGCTCATTGGAGAATATCAGTGGAAGAGGTCAAATCACTTGGGTTGTTTTTAATGGGTATAAAGAATTAATTTACTTCAAATAACACTGCACTGACCTCATTATCTAAGGACTTCAGGTGAAATCATGCTCTTTTTCTACTGTTTCACCTGTTATCAGCATTTTTTTTTTTTTTTTTAATCTGGGCCGTGTATCTCAAAGAGAAGAAGCCAGGCGATGTTTGAGGCTAGTGTGTTGATACTGACTTAGGACACAAAATTCCGTGGATTAATGAATAGAGGTAATTGCCAGAGAGAGAGAGTACTCCAGTCCTGTGGAATGAGGAAAATTCTGGCTGAGGGAAGAGTGCCACCTACTGAATTGTGTTTGGGTTTTCCCTGGGTTCTAATTTATGCAGGTTTATGCCTGAAAGTGTTACTTTCCATTATTGATCTCACACATTTTCTTAAGTAGTTACTGCCACAGTGTTAAACAATATTTAGTTATTATTGGATCAAGGTGTAATTAGAAACAGCTGTGAACAATTGCGTACCATCCAGCTCCTGAAGTAGCAAGCTAAATTGTACTCGAAGACCACGGGTTGATTAACAGAGATTGTATCTGGCAGTTAAAACAAATCCATCTCCCGTTCGAGTGCTGCCAGCCAGTCCCATTTTGCCAAGATAACCAGAAAGATTAAAAATGCATTCAGGGGGCACCTGGGTGGCTCAGTCAGTTAAGCGTCTGCCTTAGGCTCTGGTCGTGATCTCAGGGTCCCGGGATTGAGCCCAAATTCTGTCTCCCTGCTCAGCAGAGAGCCCGCTTCTCCCTCTCTATCTGACCTCCTCCTCCCTGCTTGCACGCTCTCTCTCTCTGTCTCAAATAAAATAAATAAATAAGTGCATTCAATATACCATTTTCAAATGTCACCAAGTTAAAAATAAAAAAAAGAAAAACCTAGTGTTTGCCATGACAAAACTGTCAATATTTTATCCTTTCCTCAGAATTCCATCCCTGATCTTTTCCTCTCTGTATATTTCTATTTTCTTCCTTCCTCCCCCCCTCCCTCCCTCCTTTCTTACTTTCCTTTTTGTTTTTCCCTTTTTCTTTTTCTTTTCTTTCTCTTTTAAGTAGGTTTCACACCCAGCATGGAGTGCAACACAAGTCTTGAACTCATGACCCTGAGATCAAGACCTGAGCTAAGATCAAGCATTGGATGCTCAACCGACTAAGCCATCCAGACTCCCCTCTCTTTATATTTTTAAATGCCCAGGGGATGCCTGGGTGGCTCAGTGGGTTGAGCCTCTGCCTTCAGCTCAGGTCATGATCTCAGGGTTCTGGGATCGAGGCCCGCATAGGGCTTTCTGCTCAGCAGGGAGCCTGCTTCCTCCTCTCTCTCTCTCTGCCTGCCTCTCTACCTGCTTGTGATCTCTCTGTCAAATAAATAAAATCTTAAAAAAAAATGCCCTCATCTTTTTTGCAAGTATTTCTTTAAAAACGCTATAGGGCAGTGCATACATTTTGATATATCTACTAAATAACTACATTTTTAGATAACTTGAAAAACCATTTTGAATTACATGTTGAATTGGATGGGTCAGATAATTACCATGGTGAATCTCTTTATTGGGATTAAATAATTTGTCTCGTAAAATTATATGCTTCTGTGTAATGTGTTAATTCTTGCTCCTAATCAAACATTTAATTACATAATGAGCTTGGATAAATTTGTAACCTGAATCTAAAACCCATTTATATGAAATTCAAAACTGTGTGTATCACAGACAGAGGAGCAGTTTCTAGCATTTTGGTTCAAAATTTTAGCAGTATCTGCCAATAATAAACATGAGGATTTGTGACAATTTCCAAGAACAGGAAAACTTGCAGCGCTAAGGGCTGGAAAAGCTGGATTTCATGCATTTATTTATTTATACTGACTTGTGGGTTTGAAAGAACTTTTATCACGTTGACTGTTTACTTGATTTCTTTGGAATGGTGTCTGCCTCTAACACGAACGTGGAGGAACCAGAACCTTATGAGACCTTCCTTTTTCCCAAGTCTTGTTGCCTCTTTCAGAAAAAGTGGAGGCTCTTTAAGAACTGAATTTTGCCCAGTTGACCTGCGTGATTTATTCAGAGCTCTCTTGACTTGTGAGACCCTGGCTTTTATATTTATTTATTTATTTATTTATTTGTGTGTTTATTTATTTATTTATTTATTTATTTTTGACAGAGAGAGAGAGATCACAAGCAGGTAGAGAGGAAGGCAGAGAGAGAGGAGGAAGCAGGCTCCCTGTTGAGCAGAAAGCCCGATGCGGGACTCGATCCCAGGACCCTGAGATCATGACCTGAGCAGAATGCAGAGGCTTAACCCACTGAGCCACCAAGGCTCCCCGTGACCCTGGCTTTTAATTGCTAAATAGGATTGATTAGTGAAAGTCATGTCTGGCATGGGTATTTTGTGGTACCTTTTGGTAGAATGAACAATTTGCTTGAGCTTATTATTTTGTGGGAGATAAATCACTCTTAAAACCTGACTGGCATGGTAATTTTTCTGTGTGAATGGGGTTTCTTTACTCTTCACAGTGTGTGTGTGTGTGTGTGTGTGTGTGTGTGTAAAAGTGTTTACTATTTACTTAAAGTTTACTTATGCTCATGTGTTATGGGTTGAATTATATCCCCACCCAAATGTGTATATTGAAGTCCTGTCCCTCAGAATGTGGCCTTATTTGGATACAGGGTTGTGTAAGTGTAATTAATTTACGATGAGGTTGTCTTGGAGTCGAGGGCCTTTAATCAAATAGAGCTGGTGTCCATAAAAACAGGGGACGTTTGAGCATAGACATAACACAGTGAAAATGCCTTGTGACCATGGGGGAGTTATGCCGCCTCAAGCCAAGGAAATTCCAAGAGCTAGGAGAAAGACCTGGAACAGATCCTTCCCCACCATGGCCCTTCAGACACCTTGACCGCAGACTTGCAGCCTCCTGAACCATGGGACAATACCCTTCTGTTGTTGAAGCCACTTAGTTCATGGTTCTTCATTACGGCTGCTCCAGGAAACCAGCCAGGCAATGTCAGACATTACCGACGTTGCTGTTTCCAGTTGGGTTCCACTAACATTTATGAGCACTTACTTCATGCCGGAAGCAGAGCTGGATGCCAGTGGCACAAGCTGAATTAAGTTTCCTAGGAACTCAGCCTTGTGGGAGAGGTGGACAGAAGCAATCCAGGAAGTTTGGTGTCCCCCTACGTTCAGAGTCGCCAACTTGAGATAGACCCATGAAGTCACCTAAGAAACCTGCTAGCTCCCTAATTATCTTGCTCAAATTCATTCCACAGTGACTATGAAAATCACCACTGTCCTCATTTCCATCCAACCAATGACTTTCTGCTCCTGCTCATGGGATATTTCTTAAAGATGGTATTTTTTTTGAAAGACTTTTATGGTTTGTTTGTTTTTTTTTTCCTTTAAAAAAAGAAAACAGGAACTTCCCAAAAGGGCGGTTTCCTTTCCTTGCCTTCAGCCTCACACAGGGTCACCTCCCCCCTTTCCAGGTGGCTCCACACTTCTCCCCGATCGGGGGCTTTGCTGGGACTCGCACCCTCAGTGGGGAAAGTTCTGCCTGTCGCAGAAGCGTGAGGGCATGTGTGCGTCTGCAGGATTCCGGATGGGCTGAGGGCTATAAAGCCCTCGAAATGACTCCTAGCCTGCCCTTCATGACGTAGTTATTCAGAGCTTTGAGTCACAGTTCCGTTATAATGAAAGTTCAGGGGTGTTACGTTTAACAACTTTTAACACCAGTTGGTAAAACTGAACTGACATTTATTTTGGTGATAAAGCTGAACCGATGCGAGGTTGCCAGTGGCTACTTAAGAGCGAAGTGTCCTTGAGAAATGTTTCCTTCTTTGTGCCACCGCTTCAGTCTCCGGGTGGAGCCCTTCGCAGCTTCTTTGCTGTAATTTGTGTGAGCGCTGTAGCTGGTAGGTTGCCATGGTTACTTGAGCCCACTGGGCAGACAGATTTTCATTGTAATTAGTGTGAACACCACAGCCCAGCCATGGGTGCTACTCTTCCGAGGAGCCACCTCCCCTGTTAAGAATGGACGGTCACCACGCAGGGTGAGATGAGAAAGAGAAACATGGCCTTTGCTTCTGTTCCTTCTGCTCAGACTCGTGGAGCAGAGACCATGACCCCCTGGGGGATAAAGACAAATCAGATTGTTTTTAGAAATATGCTTCTTCATAGTGCTGTTTGCATAAGCTACTCTTCCAAAGTGGGAATGAATAAATACTTTCTGGATAGCTGAATTCGACTTAATACACTTACGCAGAACCCATTACGTGAGCCAGCTGAGGAGAACTGCCAGGCAATGAAATGAAAATTAAAAATTGCCTCCGACCATAATGACAGATTTTGGTATGTAGAAGTGCCTGAAATTGCCAATATGGAATTTTCAATAAATTAAGTTATTTTGGAGCCATCATAGCTTGGTGGAAATAACCCAAATATGGCGGGCTTTGGAGTCCAGGGCATTTGGGATCAAGCCCCATCTCTGTACTTACTCAGTTTGCATTCCTAGGTAAATCAGATACCTTTTCTAAGCCTCCATTTTTTCATCTTTTAAAAATATGATGTAAATATTTAGAGGGTATTTGTGAGCATTAGAAATAATGAACGTAAGTGACCTGGGAAATAGTAGATACTCAAAGCATGGTGGTCATTATTATTAGTAGTAGTACTAGTTAGTTTTCAGTTTAGAAATGAATGGTAATGAAGAGAAGCTCACAGTTCTGAATGCAGTGTTGGTGTAGTATTCATTAAATAGCTTGGGTTATCCAAGTATTGTCATCATGAAGGCAGTCCACTATATTCAAAAAGAAGGATTCTTTGGCTTTGAACAGTTTTTTTTTCCCTTATCAAAGATTCTCCTTTCAGCGATGGGAAGTAATAAATAAGTCTCTTTGCACATTTCAACTTGAAATATTTGGAACTTTGTACAGTTACACCAGCATCAGAGAGCCTTTCCGTAATTGCTGAAATGCAACAGCTAGTTAGTGGGATAAAATGCAGCACTGTATTTTGGACCAAGATTTTAAAATATTTTTCTGTTTGAGGTTTTAGGAGGAGTTTAAAGGGAATGAATTTTCCTAAGCTGGATTATGCTTTGAATAAGTGCCCTGGGATGAGTTCACAAATGTTAAGTGTCTTTACTGCTTCCTTGGAAACACCTTTGGTTATTGAGAATATGTGAAGTCTGGGGGACTCTGGTGTTAATGTTTTATTCTATTTACCTTTTGTGGGGAACTTGCTTCGTGGTTTACTCCCTAACAAATGTGTGACATGGATGCCTAGGGAATGGGAGACACAGACAGAGCCCCTGACAGCTCTCACTCTATAGGAAGGATGCGTAGTCCCATCAAAATCAACAGTGCATCCGAAGGAAGCCTGAGTCCTCAGAGGAAGATGAGCACCATGGAGGCTAGACAAAGAGGAGCCAAAGAGCAGGGACATGGCAGTGGTTTCCCAGGCTGTTCCAGAGACAGAGATAGATACAGAGAAACAGAAAGACACAGAGAGACATGCTCTGTCTCTGGCCTGTAAGAGTTTTCTGGTCACATAGTGGGTTGTGTTAGTTCATTGTACCTTCTTATGATCTAGAACTGTGGTCCTCAAAGATGAGGGGTGTGATTTAGTCCTCTGGGGGACATTTGGCAATGTCTGGACACGTTTTTGGTTTTCACTACTGAGGGGGTATTAATGGCATCTAGTGGGTGGAGGCCAGAGATGTTGCTAAACATCCTTCAGTTCATGGACTAGCTCTACAACAAAGAACCGTGTAGCCTGAGATGTCAATAGTGCCTAGGTTGAGCACCCCTGGTCACCTGGTCTAGAAATAGACACACCTTCAGACTGGCCCATGTCCTTTTTTCTTACCCCCTGCTCAGAATGTCACTTCTGATGGCTTATTTTGCATTTTAGACACCTTGACTTAAGAAAGGGGTTGTCTTTACAAATGGCTAACAGACACATGAAAAAAATGCTCATCATAATTAGCCATCAGGGAGATTCAAATCAAAACCACATTGAGATACCACCTTACACTAGTTGGAATGGCCAAAATTAACAAGACAGTAAACAGCATGTGTTGGAGAGGATATGGAGAAAGGGGAACCCTCTTACACTGTTGGTGGGAATGCAAGTTGGTGCACCCACTTTGGAAAACAGTGTGTGGAGATTCCTTAAGAAATTAAAAATAGAGCTTACCTATGACCCTGCAAATGCACTACTGGGTATTTACCACGAAGATACTGATGTAGTGAAAAGAAGGGCCATCTGTACCCCAGTGTTCATAGCAGCAATGGCCACAGTCGCCAAACTGTGGAAAGAACCAAGGTGCCCTTCGACGGACGAATGGATAAAGAAGATATGGTCCACATATACAATGGAGTATTATGCCTCCATCAGAAAGGATGACTACCCAATATCAACATGGATGGACTGGAGGGGATTATGCTGAATGAAATAAGTCAAGCAGAGAGAGCCAATTATCATATGGTTGCACTTACTTGTAGAGCATAAGGAATAACATGGAGGACATTTGGAGATGGAAAGGAAAAGTGAGTTGGGAGAAATCAGAGGGGGAGACAAACCATGAGAGACTGTGGACTCTGAGAAACAAACTGAGGGTTTTGGAGGGGAGGGAAGTGGGAGGTTGGGTGAGGCTGGTGGTGGGTATTATGGAGGGCACGTATTGCATGGAGCACTGGGTGTGGTGCATAAAAAATGAATTCTGGAACACTGAAAAGAAATAAAATAAAAAGTTAGCTTAGACTGCTGTGACAAAATACCATTAACTGGGTGGCTTATCCACTACAGAAATGTACTGTAGTTCTGGAGGCTGAGAAATCCAAGATCAAGGTGCTGGTCAATTTGGTATCTGATGAGAGCTCTCTTTCTGGTTGCAGATGGCTGTCTTCTTCCTATGTCCTCACTTGGTGGAAAGAAAAAGCTAGCTCTCTGGCCTCTTCTTATAAGGACACTAATCCCATTTATTAGGGCTCTGACTTCATGATCTCATTACTCTTTGACAGCCAAAGCTCCACATATCATTATGTTGAGGGTTTTAGCATATGAATTTGAGAGACACATAACAAGTTTGTCTTAGTTGGTAAATGGTAAGTTCCAGCCTCCAACAGAAATAAACTGAAAATTTTGCTCATTCGTAAGTCTCTTAAAATTCAAGTCAATTCTGAGTCTGATTAATTTGAATCATGGGGAAAAAATGGAGCAGGAATAATAACAAATGTGCAATTTCTGTGCAATAATAAATAGATACAATTCTGAGAGAAAACAGAGAGGTTGTGTCTCACCAAGCAAAGAAGTCACCAGGTCTTTTCTCCATCTCTTCTGGACTCATGGCTAGATTACATCTCCCAGTCCCCCTGGCAGGTAGGCAGGTAGGTGTCCCCCATAACTGAGTCCTGACCACTGAAATGTGGACAGACATAACATATTCCTTGTCTGAGCCCGGCCCATTAAATGTGCAGATGATCTTTGATTCTCCTTCTCCTCCTACCATTCACATGGAGAAGGTTCCAAGTTTCAAGGGGAGGGGAGAGCCACAAGCTGAGAGCCTGGGTTCTTGACCAGTTGCATTGAGGAAGCTTACCCTTTTGCATAAGCAGAAATAAGCCTTTATTTTGTTAAGTCACTACGATGTTGGTTATTAAGGAAGTTTTATACCCACTCTAATAAAAAAATGAAACAGACTTGTGCAAACATGTGGGGGACACTTGACCTGTGGCCATCCATCTGGGACTACGTGGAAAATTTCACCTCCACCAACTATACAAAGATACTGAATTAATGATTCTTCTGAATATGCCGGTGCTTACATTTACACATGTTCTCTTCTGAGTCACATTTTAAAATCAAAGTATTCATCAAACTTCCTTTATTGGTATTTTGCATGATAGGCAAAAGCTTATTTATGTCTCAGGCAGTCATTTTAGTAATTTCAGGTTCTTAAACTCTGCATGAAGATTCATAAATTCACATATTATCCCCTCAGTGCTAAGCATTGCATGTGAGTCTGGGATTTAGCTGAGAAATGTGGAATATGAGTTGTTTTTTTTTTGCCAGACCATTCCCAGTTGGTTGTGCATCTCAGGAGCCAAAGCTTATTACTTTCCAAGTTGTAATTTAAACTTGTTAAATTGCCTCCAGACCCATCTTTTTCATGTAGCACAATGGGAAAAACTCAGTGCTTTGGCTCCAAATGTGTTTCTCTTTTATTCTTCTCTCTCCAAAATCCTACCTCCTTTGGGGCTGCATCATCATTATTTCATAGAAACTTTGGGCAGGAACATCTTTTTACGAAAACTTTTTGTTTTTCTGTGTTTTTTTTTTTTTGAAAGACATTTGCCATCACATCTGGCAGGTGTGTGGCTCTTTTTGAGAGTCCTTCAAACTTATGATGTAGTCACATTTTAAGATCTTCGTGGGATGGCTTTACGGAGAAATTAAGCTTTGTAACTATGTAGAAAATTGACCTGGTAAACACATTAGAAATGGATTATCATCTATTGCTCCCTTAATAGCCCCCAAAGAATGTGCAGTCCATAACCATTTCAGGACCTCGCAGGGGCTTTGTTGCTGAGAAACAGAAGGTTCAAATTTTGTTCAGTATGCTCAATATACTTTGGCGGAGAAAGGCTTCAGTGGTATACCAGCTGCTTGCGTGGAGATCAGCCTCCCACAGACTACAATGCATGGGGGGAAATGTGCACGGAGTATACATGCCAAGTATAGTCAACACTCGATGTCGCATATTTAAATATTTAAGGAATGGGGTAATGTTCAGCAAAATTATATTATTAAAATTATTTCATTTTCATGGATTAGATTTTTCCGGTGAATGTTTGTAGGGCTTGGGAGGGGAAGGAAAGGGAGGGCCACTTACACACTTCAGTATTGTAGAGCCTATATTCTAAGCAGGTTTTTCTTGTTTTTTTTTTTTTTTGTTGTTGTTGTTGTTTGTTTTATTTTGTTCTGTTTTTGTTATTGTTGTTGTTGTTTTGTTTTTTTCTTGGTTTATTTCTACTCATGTTCCAAGAGGCAGGTTCTGCAGTATGGTCAGATCAAGTGTGATGTTGGGTTATCAGTTGCCTGAATAATTAATAGAGAATTTTCAAATGCATTGAGGAAGAATTAGACCAAAAATGAAGACAGCAATTTTTATTTTATTTTATTTTATTTTTTGCTTCCTTTATTAGACAGGGTGGAATGTTATGCTGCTGTAACAAACATTCCCTAAGTGTCATTAAGTGAAAACAATGCAGTAAGGCAACGCAGTATTTTTTACTTACTTACTTACTTACTCTGTTTCATGTCATCTTTACTCTGAGACCCAGGCTGATGGAGGTGCATTATAAGGATTTTACACAGAAACAGGGAACAGCATGGAGAACCACAGATGGGCTCTATAATGCTTCAGCAGAAGAGGGACACACATCACTGTTGCTTACTTTTATTGGCAAGAGCGTCTTAGAGCCAAAGCTAACTTCAGAAACACAGGGAAGTGTGATTGTTCTGAATACCAGAAATAGAAACTGGGTATCAGTAAAGAGTAGAAATATTGACTTCACCCTCCTACCCCAACAGACATACACACTCACACACATATTTAACCCTAAGCCCAATCATAAAATTGGCCCCCAATGGAAAACGAAGATTCATTATGGGAAATTTTAGAAATATAGCTCAGAGTAGAAGATACCCAAAGAGTTAGATCTTCTCTTGAGTGCAGGAATTTTTAGCCAACAGGTACTGGAAAGACATTTTGTTTTGGGGGCCTCTCCTCCACCCTATGCTCAGTCAGGAACTATTGCAACACAATCTCTGAATTGAGAATGTTAATTTTGCCATCTCATTTAAAAAAAAATAGAGCTCAGACTAAATTTTGATTTTTCTTTTAACTTTCCCTTCTTCCTAAATAGCAGGTCAAATACCAGTGAGAATTATGGCCACAGATGTGAGACATAATCACTGAATCTCATTTTCAAGGTCTGTTGAATAGATCAAAGGCAAATATGAAGCACAAGAAAAATACTTTTTACATTTTTTTAAGATTTTTTTTTTTTACTCTTAAGTAATCTCTACACTCAGAGTGGGTCTTGAATCCATGGCCCCATGATCAAGAGTCAGATGCTCCACTGACTGAACCAGCACCCCGAGAAAAAATACTTTAAACATGTAATTATAGAGAATTAAAGGTGGTGCTATCAGATTTTACTGCTGTTGGTAGCTGTTTATGACATTGAGATAATCTTATATCATATTTTTCTTTTCCTCTTTTTGATACCATTATTTTATAAAAATTTCCTTTGCTCAAAATAAGTAAGATGCCAGTTGCCTGGGAGAAGCTGAAGGGAAGACCACAGCAATAAAAATGAAGCTGTCCTCAGTTGTGGGGAGCCAGGACAGATGGATTCATTGTGATAAGGCTAATATCCAGCTAATGTAGCCACCAGCAAAACCAAAACTTCAGACTTTTGAAACTCCTCATTAACTCAAGAAGAAAATAATAAAATTCACTCAGCATGGCTATTGAAGAGCAAAAGTTTCGTTTTACTTCGTCTTTGCCCCAGGTTTTAATTTATCAAACCGCATACGGAGAAAATCTCTCATGCTACCATCAAGTCTTGCTGTGTTTTATTTAACATGTAGCAGAGCCGGACAGAAATCTGACCTACCGAGGCAGAGGCAGCTTCCCCTTAAGGGAAGTTCATTACCTGGTATTGGTCTACTTTGTCCACTTATCTTGAAGAAAATATTTGCAAATCATATAACTGATAAAAGATTTGTGTTCGGAATGTATAAAGAAATCGGAGGGGTAGACGAACCGTGAGGGACTATGGACTGAGAAACAAACTGAGGGTTTTGGAAGGGAGGTGGGTGGGGGGATGGGTGAGCCTGGTTGAGGGTATTAAGGAGGGCACGTATTGCATGGAACACATGAACCTTGGAACACTGAAAAAATAAAATAAAAAAAAAAAGAAATCTAACAACTCAGTAATAGAACAGACAAATACCCAATTTTAAAAATGGCAAGTAATTTAAGGAGACATTTCTCCCAAGAAAATATGCAAGTGGTCAACAGGTACGTGAAAAGACACTCGGAGTCTTTCAATACAAGGGAGATGCAAATCACAACTACCATGAGATACCACTTCACACCCACGAGGATGGGTGGAATAAAAAAGACAGATAATAACAGATGTTGGTGAGGATTGGGGAAGGTGAGAACGTCACACGCTGCTGGTGGGAATGAATGTCAAATGGGACAGCCGTTTTGGAAATACTCTGGCAGTTCCTTAAAAAGTTAAGCTAGAGTTATCGTATAACAAAGAAATTCTACTTCTAGGCATATATACCCAAGAGAAAGTATCCCTGAGGAAGTGAAAACATAAGTCCCTGCAAAAACTTGTGCACAAATATTGAGTAGCATTATTCATGACAGCAAAAAATTCAAAAAACCTAAATGTCCAGCTGATGAATGGATAAGTAAAATGTCATACATCCATAAGATTGAAGATTATTTGGCCATACGAAGAAATGAAACAATGACACATGCTAGCTACAACATGGATGAACCTTGAAGACATGAGGCTAAGGGAAAGAAACCAGCTACAAAAGACCATGTCTGCCATGATTCTGCTTATATGAAATGTACTGAAAGGTCAAATCTGTAGAGAGAGATAGTAGATCAGTATTTGCCTGGGACTGGATAGGGTGGGTGGGTAGTTGGGAGTGACTGCTAATGGCTACAGGCTTTCTTTATGGAGTGATGAAAATCTCCTAAAATTAGATTGTGGTGATGGTTGCCCAATTCTGTGACTATACTATAAACCACTGAATTGTATACTTTAAATAAGTGAATTATATGTTATGTGAATTCTATCTTAATAATATAGATTTCACTATCCTCCTCTTTCTTCCTCCTGTTCCTTTCCTTCCCTTCCCTCTTTCTTTCCTTTCTTCTCTTCTCTTCCTCCTCTCCCTATGCTTCCTCCCCCTCCCTTCCTTCCTTTCTTTCTTTCTTTCTTTCTTTCTTTCTTTCTTTCTTTCTTTCTTTCTTTCTTTCTTTCTTTCTTGTACAGTGCATTTTATATCCAGCTCCAATACTGAAATATAACCCTGCTTGGTAAGTTTTCCGGCTCAGTAGTTTATAATGCTGTATGGTGGGTTCCAATTTCTGGTTCCAAGTCACCTAAGGAACTAGTAGTAATAACCCTTCACTGTTCCAGTGATCCCAACCCCTCTCCCCGATTCCATTCTCTAAACCTCTCCCCATCCATTCTCTAAACCATCTATACTGAGATGTCTCATTTCCTCCTTCAGAACAGATACCCATTCCTTATTATGATAGACTCGATTTCCTTCAGTGTGCTCTGCAAACGCTGGCTGCCATCTTGACCAATGAATCTGCTGGGTGTGTGATGCTGGAGCTATCTAGAGCTTTATCTAATCTCAGTGCCCTTGGTCTGAGTCTTGGTTTACTATAGGGTCACTTGCACACTTCCTTAATCAATCAGAATGCCCAGGCATGGTGGCCTTGGGGAAAGGAGTTGCAAAACCCTTTTAGAGAGGGGAGTGACTTCCTATTTGGGATTTCAATGGAAAACCATTCAGTCATCTCTGTATGTCATTGTACCCTCTCTGTGGTGCCACTGGACTTGTTGATAGCTGAACCACAAGTGGATATGACTGTTAAAGCCATTCAGCCTAATAGTGTATGAGCTACATTTATTTAAATATAGTAGGCACAGAGTAAATTTTTTGCATTAATTAATAATTGTGTAGAAACCATCTCTCTGCTATTTTATGCAAAGGAAAGCTGAATTGTAATTTTAATTGTCATTATGTAAATTTTTCCATTAACTTTTCAGCTACTGAAACTCTTCATTATCTCAATAAGGATTTACTGTAAACTATAAGGAAAGTAAATACTGATTTTCCTAGAGATGTTTATGAAAATTGCATTTTATTAGGAATAACAGTCCAGCTGTTTGTACAGCCCATTCTCTATGTTCATGCAGGTATCTGCTCGGTTGGGACCTTTTTTAGAGTCCTACCCTGATCAACCTATCACCAACCTTATTACTCCCTATCTCTTTGCCCTTCATTGTTTTTTTCTCTACAGCCATAATCGCCCCTGTTTTGTGTCATATTTATGTCTTGATTGTTTATCTCCTACATAGAATGTAATCCTCATTAGGCAGGACTCTGGTAATCTTGTTTGCTCTTCTGTCCTATCACCTAGATCAGTGTCTGGATTCTTGTGGGTACTCAATAAATATTTGTTGAATAAATAAATAAATAAATAAATAACCCCCCCCCTCCAAAATACAGTTTGAGAGAAGAGAGAAGAGCCCCACAGAACATGTAGCAAGTGAGTGAGCTCATTTCCCTGTTGTAACTACTCATGACCCAGCTTCCAGACACCTAGTATCACACAGACAAAAGGAGAGAGAATGTCAAAGTTTGAGGGTCTTCTCATTCAATTCCCTTTCCTGATGAGGAGACTGAGGGTACAAGTGGCAAAGGGACTTTCCCTTGGTCACCACAAAAGTGAGTGACAGAAGGAAGACTATCCCTCAGATGATGTCATTCCTAGGCATGTGGTTCTCGAGTTAGAATGTGGAGAAAAACACTACAGTTACATTGGAAAGTTTAGCCCTTCTACATTTACTAACCACGAAGGTTATACGGCATTACAATTACAACCCAAATGTCAGCAGGGGAAACAACTTGCTCCTTGGAGATTTGAAAATAATCGGCTGTGACGCCCATCTCCCGCATGGTACTCTCTTCACGGATTTGTGGGTGTAGGGAGAGGTGCTGTATTCCTACTTTAAGTAGTCCAGTTTATTACCTTTTCTTCTATATGCTGTCCCTTTGTTACTTTGTCTTATTCCCAAGTGGTGTCTCTCTAGGTATTTTGCTAAACCAAAAGAAAAGTTACATCATACCCTTTGGAGGCAAGAATGGCTTTCATTAAAAAACAAAACAAAACAAAACAAAAAAAACCCCAAAAAACAGAAAACCAAAAAAAAAAAAACAAAAACCCAAAGGCAATTAAAAAAGTGATTAAAAAAAAGAAGAAGAATGGCTCTCATCAGTGATGAGAGCTTTATTTTTATTTTTAAAGATTTTATTTATTTATTTGACAGGCAGGGATTATAAGTAGGCAGAGAGGCAGGCAGAGGAAGGGTTGGGGGGCAGGGGGAAGCAATCTTCCTGCTGAGCAGAGAGCCCGATGCGGGGCTCGATCCCAGGACCCTGGGATCATGACCCAAGCCGAAGGCAGAGGCTTTAACCCACTGGGCCACCCAGGCACCCCAGTGATGAGAGCTTTAAATATGGAATACAAAACATGAAGGTAAACATTTGAAATATTTTCATCCACTAACCATTACTATTTTAGGTGCTATATTAGGGTATTAAACTGTCCAGGCATTGTCCTGATAAAGTAATACAATACTCTTACAGGGATGAATGGTACAATAAAAAGTACACAGACTCTGGTGGGCATCATGGCCTTCCCAAGTACTACCAGTCTAATTTTAGACAAAGTAATTGATTTCCTTAAGCCCTAGTTCCTTGATTGTAAAATGGAGAAAATACTTTATAGGCTACTGAAAATTAAATGAGGTCATATACGTGAAAGTGCTTTTAATAGAAGATGGCATGTAAAAATGTCACCGCTGTCACTGCATGCATTCTTAGGGTCATTTTATTTCTTTAGAAAGTGACTGCATGAGTTCCCTATGCTTCCTGTCCCAAGTCATACCTTAGTAGCTGAAACTCTGCAAATAATATTCCCTCTGGTGTGGAAAGGGTGGTTCAGGTAAAGAAAACCAATTATGTGTAATAAGTCAGAAAGCAGCTTGAGAAACAGTTTGCCCGGTTGGATTTTGTTAGTAGGTAAGTGCAGTTTCATAAAATGTGACAAATACCGTGTTCAAGACTTTTTGCTGCTGGAATGTACCAGATTTCTTGTCTTATTTACACTGGTCAAGATCTTGGTTTTTTACTGACTCAGAAAGGTAGAATTTCACAGGCAAAGATCCTGCCCTTCTCCGCAGGATTAAGCTATTATGCCTTCTGGATGTATTTTACTTTATTATTACTATTACTGTTATTATTATTATTATTATTTTACTTTTCATATTTTTCTCCAAAGAAATGTCATTTTAACCTTGTTTGAATAGACCAGCAAACACATATGTGGCTTCTCATTTGAGAATATGATTGCTTTCTCATTTGTGTGGGGTGGAAAGTGGTTTCTCTTTCATCTTTTGCTATTATGAAACATTGCCATATAGCATCTCAAAATATGAGATCAGTAGGCTTGCCTCACCCCTTCATAGAAGAAAGATTGGGTTGTAGAGCTATTGAGTGATTTACCCCTAGTCTCAGAGCTGGCTAGTGACAGACCTAGATTTTTTTTTTCTGTCCTCTTTTTTTTTTTTTTAAGATTTTATTCATTTATTTGACAGACAGAGATCACAAGTAGGCAGAGAGGCAGGCAGAGAAAGAGGGGGAGGCAGGCTCCCTGCTGAGTAGGGAGCTGATGCGGGGCTCGATCCCATGACCCTGGGATCATGACCTGAGCCGAAGGCAGAGGCTTTAACCCACTGAGCCACCCAGGCGCCCCTTTCTGCCCTCTTCTAAGAGTAATAACATCCTCTTGCTATTCTTCTGACACATAGGCATGTGAATAAGTAGAAACAAGGAATCCTTTATGAAGCCTGGGGAAATGGAGAAAATATTCTGGTGCTCCTCTAAAATAATATGGTTTTTACCCCTAGTCCTGAGTGGGGGAGACTTTCCAGAGAAACCACCACTTTCCTTTTTCTTTTGTTAATCTGTGTCTATATCGGGTAGACAAGAAGAGGTGGATGGTTTGAATGCAGAAAGAAGCAGAAAAGAAATTGAACAAATTGCATTCCTTCTAATGGGCCCATAAGTTTATTGACTTACTCATCAGGCCTTTTTCAGTGCCAGGCTCTATTTTAGTCACTGAACATACAGGGGTAAAGAAAATAAGAACTACTGTAATCTCATGGAACTTCCAGTCTGTTGAGAGAGGCAGGCAGGCAGTGCCTCATTAACTGCTTTGTATCTGTGATAGCAGTGAGGGGAGATGCTTCAAAGAAAAGGACAGGGTGCCTGAACCCCTATAATAGGGCATCTGAAGTGAGAATATGAGTTCAGGAAGTCTCCTGAAGGAGTGTCCATTAGCTAAGGCTAGAAATCTGAGTAGTAGTGTAGCAGGTGATGGAAAGAGTCTGAGCAAAGACAAGAGTACAAGCAAAGATCCTGAGGCAGCAAGAATCTTGTCATATCCAAGATACAGAGGTTGAAGGCAGAAAGCAAGTGGTAAGAGATTATGGAGATAAGCAGTTAAGAGACACTGATGATCTTTGGTCTTAGTCTTGGAAGAGCATCGGTGATTTTGACCTTTGTACAGTGAAGTGGGAAATTATTAAAATGCTCTGAGCAGGGGCGCCTGGGTGGCTCAGTGGGTTAAGCCGCTGCCTTCGGCTCAGGTCATGATCTCAGGGTCCTGGGATCGAGTCCCACGTCGGGCTCTCTGCTCAGCGGGGAGCCTGCTTCCCTCTCTCTCTCTCTGCCTGCCTCTCTGTCTACTTGTGATCTCTCTCTGTCAAATAAATAAATAAAATCTTAAAAAAAAATGCTCTGAGCAGGCAGGAGTGTCCATGCTCTGGGTACAGGGTAAGGAAGGGCAGAGAGAGGCAGGGCTGCCTAAGAGATCTGTTAGGAGATGTTTGCAGTAATCAAGGTGAGCAATAATGTTAGTTTTGACTAGAGCGGTGGTAGGGGAGGGAATCATGATGGATCTAAACCCTTTTGAAAAGGACAACTTGAAAGGAGGTAGGGTCCCAGGGAAGGGAAACTTTTGGTGATAGATCCTTGCATTGTGGCGTGGGGAATTGGTGGAATGCTATGACTCCATTTACTGGTGAATGGATGACTAGAAGAAGAACATGTTTTTTGTTTGTTTGTATGTTTTGTTTTGTTTTGTTTTTGAGGGGGCAGTAATAAAGAGTCATCTTTTGGACCTGCTAAGTTAGGCCATTATAATAGAGATGTCAGTTCTGGCACTGATCCAGGGCTCAGGATAGAGAAGTGGGTGGCCATTAGATGTATCTAAGCGGTCCACTTAGAGTTGGTGTATAAGACCAGGTGGGAAGATGAGGTCATCAAAGAGAAAAAGCAGATGAGAGAAGAGGGCCTAGGCCATGCCCCCAAGAAATAGCTGGTCTGTCTGTTAAAATGTACATTATAGGAAATCATCTCTGGAGGCCATATTTATGTATCAGGAGGAGAGAGTCTCAGAGGAAACTGAGAACAAGTAACTGGAATGGTGGGTGAAAATCCAGGAGAATGTGATGTTGTGAAAGGCACAGGGAGATGTGTGTGATGCTGCTTGGGGGCACAGGGGGGATGTGGTACCAACAGGATAGCAGATAATCCAACTTACACTGGACCAAACCCCGAAATGGAAGGTCTTAGGATCTGATTTTTCTCTAAATAACTCAATGGCTCATTACTAAGACGTAGAGAATTTCTAATAAAGATTATTTATGTATGTATGTATGTATGTATGTATGTATGTTGAATTTCACTTAGGAACTAATGGGAAAGTAGACGAAAACATGAAGCAATGAGAAACTGCACAGAGGTGACTCGCCTCTGGTTTGGGGGCCAGTAGAAAACCCATATAGTGACTTTTTATAAATGCTGTCTCTGGATTGTTACGTTGAAGACCTTGACAAAATAAAACATTGAAAATAGCCTTTCTGGTATTACTGGAGGATGTGGGGCTTGTCTGTGGTGTCGTTATTGTGAACCAATGTTCCCATGGTTTCCTGATAGACATTTGAGTCTGGATTCTAAATAGGGAAGAGTCTAAAGAACAAGATTTAGGGGAAAGATTTTTAAAATACAGATTAGGGGGGCACCTGGGTGGCTCAGTGGGTTAAAGCCTCTGCCTTTGGCTCAGGTCATGATTCCAGGGTTCTGAGATCGAGCCCCACATCGGGCTCTCTGCTCAGCAGGGAGCCTATTTCCCCCTCTCTCTGCCTGCCTCTCTGCCTACTTGTGATCTCTGTTAAATAAATAAATAAAATCTTAAAAAACAAAACAAAACAAAACATACAGATTAGGAAGGACTCCTGTATTTCCTCTCTTTAAATTCTGCTTTGAAATGTGCAGTTTGCAGTAAATTTTTTGAACATGCTCTAATTTTTCCTTGGGTTTATAGAACCTCCTTTAATTCTTTTTTTTTTTTAAGATTTTATTTATTTATCTGACAGACAGAGATCACAAGTAGGCAGAGAGGCAGGCAGAGAGAGAGGAGGAAGCAGGCTCTCCACGGAGCAGAGAGCCCGATGCGGGGCTCAATCCCAGGACCCTGGGATCATGACCTGAGCCGAAGGCAGAGGCTTTAACCCACTGAGCCACCCAGGCGCCCCAAGAACCTCCTTTAATTCTTAAGTAGTACACAGCTGAATAAAGAATGTACCTGCTTGTTTTGGTTGACCGGTTGAGTTTTTCATATAAAAGAGCAACACAAAATAAGACACCAGATTCTCAGTTGGATATAAATTTCAGATAGTCTATTTAACTTTCAAACAATTCAGATGGTTGCAAATCTAAACTCATATCTTTTTATCTGTCAATAATATTATGTGAAAAATAAGACAGAAGGGCATAAACAACTTTACCTTTCAAGTTAAATTCGGTCTATCGTTGGTTAAGAGCCAGGATACTTGGTTTTTATGGATCCAACAAAAATTTATAGAAAATCCATTGTGCCAGTTCCTAGAGATTTACGAGATGAAAGTCCCTATTTGAGAGAGCTTATAGTACAATATGGGAAGATGACTGTGTATAAATATTTATAAATTTCTATTACAAGATGTGTTTTCAGAAATCAGAGGAAGAACATGAAATGGTATAGGGAAGTATTCAGAGGATGTAGCTATGTGAATTGAGTCACACTGAGTCATCAAGGTAAAGAGTAAGGACCTGGAGGAAGGGGTCATTTGGCCTGAGTAGCACGAAGTTGCCTCTAGTAGAATGGAGGGGATGTGTGAAGGTAAGGAGGGCCCAGAGTCTCAAGGACATGCAAACCAAGTTAAGGACTGTTGAAGAATTTCAAGCAGCTGCTTGGTAGGTAGTTTATTCATAACAGGAGGTCATCTGTGGCCAGGTTAGAGCAGATTTGGAAAGGGGGGATTGAAAAAGATACTATTATGGTGGTCCAGGTACTGGACAGAGGCAACTACAAGAAAATGAGCAGTGAAAAGATGGCTGGACCCCTCAGAAGCATCCCTAAAGAGTGAGAAAAAAAAAGATCTGGCTTCTAATTTCAATGACGGAAATGTATTAGGGTTCTCCATAGAAGAGAGAGAAATTTATTTAAATGCATTGGCTGACATGATTGTGGATGTTGGGAAGTCTAAAATCTGCAGGGTGGGCTGGTAGACTGGAGACTCAGGGAAGAGATAATGTTGCAGTTTAAGTTCACTGGCAGTCTCCCAGTGAAGTTCCTCCTGCTCAAGAGTGGTCAGTCCTTTCCTATTAAGGCCTTCAACTGATTGAACAAGGCCCACTCACATTATGGAAGGCAATTTGTTTTATTCAGAGTCTACTGATTTAAATGTTGACCTCATCTTAAAAATACCTTCACAATTAATCATGGAATACTACATCAAAAACTAATGACGTACCGTGTGGTGACTAACCTAACATAATAAAAAAAATTGTATAAAAAAATACCTTCACAGAGACATCCAAAATAATATTTGGATAAACATCTGGCTACCATGCCCCAGCCAAGTTGGCAGGTAAAATTGACCATAGTAACTAAAGGTCTTAGGCAAATTACTTTCAATTTCTGGGTCTTCTCCCAGCTTCCTCATGCATAGAATTATGACATGGACTTGATACTGTCTAAGATCCATTCTAGCCTTGAACAAAATACATTTATTCTTTCTTTGCCATGGAGTTAAGAATGGATGTTTTGTAAATTGTTTTGAGATTCTAGAATTTTAGATCCATCTTGGCATTTACACCAACACATTCATGTATGAATAAAGAAGTAGGGTGACCTGCTTAATCCATAGAAATGGTGACCCCATTGCTGTCATTTTAGGATGCCATGTCCATAGCGGATTTTTTTTTTCCCCGCCAAAGTGTGCTAAATCAGATCCCTATAGCTTAAATCATGTTCGAAACTTGCTAGGAAGCTTTCCTATTTAAAAGGCCCTTATGTTCTGTTGGGAATTCAGGTATTAGCATACACTATTGGATTTTTGTGGGGTAGAGATCCTTGTTAAGGAGACAGGATCTTCCAAGATTACAGAAAAAGAGAAATATGGTTCATGTTACCAGGCAGAATCAACCAATTCTGCGGAAGAGGGCTTTCTGACAGCATTGGCATCTGTGAGCTAATATTAGGGTTCCATTGTTTCCCTGCAGGTATGAGACTTTCAGAAATAGACAGAATGTCTCATTTTTCTGAAAAACATGTTAGAAACACCTCACCCCTTCCATTTCAGAGAAGCGTTTCTAGATGGCAAGTGCATTGATAAGCTGAGAATATTGATAGGGAGTCTTCGCGGTTTTAGTTGTGATAGAAAAACTAATCATCAGAAGCATTTTCTTGTTATCAGAGAAACTAGGAAAATTTCTAATAGGCTCAAATATTTTTGTTGTTGTTCCTTCCTACCTGTCTATGGTGAGATTTTGTTTGGCTTTGCTTTGTCAAAAGTGTATGTGGACTGACTTAGGCAGAGAGCCTTGTATGGATGAAATGGTCTTAGCAGCGAAATCATAGATGAGGAGCTCTGAACATTTTCAAATTAGTTACTCTATGCCCTCCAGTAGTTTAAGTTATGTGCTATTTGCTGTTATCCAGCTCTAAAGATTTTAGGACCTTTCAACACTAATCTCTTTGCTCAATCACAGAAATTGGAACATGATATTCATCTCTGAAGAGTTTGGCCACCTTTTCTCTTTTCTTGCTAAGCTCGCTAGAATTTTGTCTCTGACATTTTGGGACAATTTTTGAAAGATCATTTCCAAGTTATTTCAAATTACTTTCATTCTTATTTTGATGTCATTTAATTTATTATATAATCAGGACTTGAGGCTCACTGCTGCCCCTTGGACAGACTTTTTAAATCTACTTTGCCTCTCAGTCAATATATTCTTTATTAAAAGGCTTAAAAAGATTTAAAAAGTCCATTAAAATGTTTAAGCTTCTGTCTCATTTTGGAACAGTATTTCTGTTGTTTGATCCGCATGGAGGATTCAGTCTGTGCAGAAAAAAATAAGAAAAATAATTCATTTTCTATTGCTTAAATTGGGATGTGGAAGGTCAAAAGTGGCTCTGTTTGAGTTTCTTTGCCTTTTGTCCATCCTTTTTTGTTTTTTAAAAGGCAGATTTCAAGTAAATATACAACTTTGACGATTTCTGGGTCAGAAAGTACTACTCTATTATTATATCCTCTCATAATTTAATTTTTGAGACTAAAATTAGAGTGGTGTCTGCTGCTCACCCATCTTCCCTTGCTGTCTTGGGGTCCCTCTTGAATGTCCAGGTGAGTTTCTGGGGAGCTGAGGACAGAGGGGACCCATCCTTACTGCCCTACATATGACTTTTCTCATCCCAGCAAGGACAACACCATTCCTAAGGTGTGATAGGCTACAATGTATTTAAGGGTTTTCTTTTTTTTCTCTTAACTCCCAGGGAAAATAAACAAGATATAATAGTTATGACAGTTTTTGAAAAGTTTAACCCTTTTAGGAATGATCAATCTCAATATTAGGCCTTATGTTTAATGTTTTATTTATGTATTATATCATCATGTATTGTTTATAATAATCACATAATCATTTTCATTCAGAGATTTATGTTTCCTTATTTATCCTACGCAGTTTATAGTTTTACACCCCCCCCCCCAGTTGTCATCTCTGGTTAAAAAAAAAAAGTTTGCCGTTATATGATTTCAGGTCTTAGGAACTTTCTCTGTTCCTACGTGGCTCTGCCCTGTGATAACATGCCTTCTCTTCTACCCCAGGAACTGCTCCTTGGCTTGACTTCATTGTGTCAGGGAACCTCTCCTGCCTCCTCTCTCATTGAATCTTGCCATCCCTCAGTGCAGACCCTTCCTGTTAGACGGGAATCTCATCCTTGTCCTAACCTCTCCGGGGTTTGGTTCCTGGGAGCTCATCTTTCCCAGCAGTGGGTGAGCTGTGGCCACGCCCACACCCAGCTCTGGCTCCAGGATCTCCAGCCCAGCTGACTTCAGATCCTCCCCCAGGGCCAGGAAGGTGCTGGAATGCAAGGTACTTGGATCTGAGGTTGTCTTGCAGCCTAAGAACCCAGGCATCTGCCCAGTGGATGAGGTAGACATTCCCGCAGATCCTTTCGGGAAGCACAAGCAGGTGGAGAGACTCGTCTAGTTACAGGGCAACCAACTGGACTCATCGTTAATATGTCCCATGTGATGAGCTGGGGCACCTTAAGCAGCTTGGGGATTAAAAGAAAAAAAAGTTGGATTATGACATAGGACAGCCACAGTGATGGAATCCGTGTCCCGGATGCCCAGCAGCCCTGGCTACCTGGCATGTGCACCTGCTGTTTGTTCACCAGACACCGATCCATCGGGTTTGCTTTCTCATCCCTCAACCCACCCAGGACACCAAGGCTTGCCGTGCTCTATATTAGACTCCAGGTATTACATCCGTGTCCTTTGGACTCATGTGTGCAAATTAAAGGTATAAAATATGATTATGCCAGATAATTATAACAAGAACAGATCATACCTGAGTTTTCTGTTCATAACGATTATTCTACTGGCCGATCTTCAGGAATTCACGCACAGTGGTGATTTTGGGAGGCAATACTGACAAAGGTCCTAAATCACCCATCACCTCTTGCCCGCTGCCTTGTATGGTGGGGGGCATGCGTCTGTAAGGCAGCTGGTGGGAGGTAATGATGCAATTTGTGTCTGTGGACCAGCCCACGTGGGATTCAGTGCCACAGCCCTCCATACATTACCATGCCAACCAGTGTGTGGCTGACACACAGGCCTTTCTACTTCCCTAATTGCCTGGAAAATTCCATGTTGTTTTTCTGACTCTTTGCCACGAACACACAAATACAGGCTGTGTCAGAACTCTGGGTTTTCTGTAGCCTGAAGAAACTGAGTTTGCACAGCCTCCAAAGACTGCCATTGCCTTATCTTAAAGAAGATTCAAAAAATTTCCTTAGGTGACCAGCTGCAGATTACCATGATGGCTTTCATGATGACTTTTTTTCAGCAGAAAATGTTTTTCAAGATTGAAATCCACTTTTTATCCCTATAAAATCCCTACAAGTCTTGGTATTAGTGAGCTTTCTCTTGTAACATTTTATAACACTGAATTATTATTATTGCACTAAATTAACCATGTGATATGACCTAAACATTTCCTGTGTTTTATGCTTTGTCATCATAAAATCTAATTGATGGAAGTGTCCTTTTTAGAAGTGTCCTAATTTTTTCTAATGTCATATTAAGAATTTTTACAGTTTCATTACTCTGTTATTGAGCCTGATTTGTGAGATGCTCCAGAAAGGGAAACTTCAGACTTTTTATTTCCAGTCACCAGCAGCAGGAATATGAAGTGCCTGTCATTCAGACAACAATGTCTGGACTCCTTGGCTGTCCCTATGGACTGGCCTCTATCTGCCCCTCTGGCTTCATTTCTGTCACTCTCTGACTCCTACTTTGTGCTCCACAGTTGCCAGAATCCCATTTTTTTTCATGCCTCTGTGCCTTTGCTTATGCTGTTCCCTCCTGCTAGACTGCCTTTCTCTGCCTTCTTTTCCAAGACTCTTCCAGTTTATTCTTTAAGACTTTGCATAGACACCCTTTCCTCTAGGAAGTGTTCCCTGCCCTGCCCTCTGCCCCCCCTACCCCCCCATTTCAGCAGGCTTCCCTCTGTTAGGGCACTTGCCTTCCCATGCAGAAAGAGATGGTGTTCCTGTCTCCTTTTCTTGGGCAGGGTGGAAGTCACTGTGTGCTCACCGTTGTATCTGTGTCAGCTGTCACCCAGTGCAGTGTGCCCACCAAGGTGCTGCAAAGGGTGATCACCAAAGGGTGACCTGCCATGGGAGCATTCTTGGGCTCTTCTAATAAACTGAGGTAATTGTAGGTCAAAGCCACAGCAATGATTTAAACATTTAAAAATGTACTGCTTCTGATCCCTTAGATTTCTGGGTCTAACTCTTTCCTAGGAGTCTGTTAACCCAGTTAGAAAATACTGCATTCAGTAAATACAATGAAACACATAAAATATTCCTTTTCATTTTTTCCTTTAAAAAAAATCAAGACTGTGTACAATTCTTGATAGAATCAAAAGAGCTGGGAAGAGTTTTAAAGCATTTGTGTGTATGTGTGTGTGCATGCTTCGTGAGTTCCTGGTCATTCATTCTTGGCTTGAGAGGACATAATTTTGTAGCCATTGAAAAAGTTGTTGAGTGAATACTCTGGAGGAGAATGTGTCAGATTTTCATGTGCCAGCCAGACACCTGGGTCTCTCAGTTAGGAACGCAGATTCTGATTCAGTGCAGCTGGAGAGAGACCCGTGACTGTGCATTTCTGAAAAGCTGCTGGGGATGTCTGTGCGCCCTGTCCACAGACCACATCTAGAGCAGGGAGGCAGGAGCGTTCAGATGGTGGGTCTGTATTTCTATCCGGTGAGAGTTTTAAAGCAAAATTGTTTCCTTCTGTTTCAAAATGCCCAGATGAAAAAGCACCACAGATGACTTGATTATAAGAAACTTGAGCAAAACTCCTATTGTTTGTCTGTCTTATGTAGGACATTTTGAAGTCTGGGCGAGCTCATGTCCTATGAACAAGGTGGGTGCTGTCCTGACTCCTTTGAGCTCTTGTTCCCGGTGGTCAGATTTAGAGCGAAAGGAGACATGCTTCACCATCTCTTGAGTAAAATTTCACTCAGAGTAGCTGGTCAGTTTATGGAATTCTTCAAAACGATGTGTTGTCTCCCATTTCCATTGAGTGGATTATCCATGTATTCAGGACCTAAGCAGCCTTTCTCACTGGTTCCAGAAAATGCCTGCACGTTAGATCCCAAGGTTCTGTGTAACAACTCTCCGAATTGAGAAGCTTTCTTTCTTCTTTTTTTTTTTTAAGATTTTATTTATTTATTTGACAGACAAAGATCACAAGTAGGCAGAGAGGCAGGCAGAGAGAGGACGGGAAGCAGGCTCCCTGCTGAGCAGAGAGCCCAATGCGGGGCTTGATCCCGGGACCCTGGGATCATGACCTGAGCTGAAGGCAGAGGCTTTAACCCACTGAGCCACCCAGGCGCCCTCCAAATTGAGAAGCTTTCAATACTGGATTTATTCTCTCATGGTTCTGGAAGCTAGAAGTTGAGACTAAGGTGTGAGTAGCACCAGGGCTACATAGCCATGCTCCCTCTGAAGGCTTCAGGAGAGAATCCTTTGCTTCTTCCAGCTTCTGGCGGCTCCTGGAATTCCTTGGCTTATGGCTAAATCACCATGGTCTCTGCCTTCCTCCTCACAGGTCACATGACCCCCTCCCCTCCCCCTCCACCAGTGCCTCTCTGGATTTCAGATTTCCCTCCCACATCTAAGGATGACAGTCCTTGGATTTAGGACATACCCTAAATCCAGGATGACCTGTAATAACATCTACAAAGACCCTATTTCCGAGTAAGATCACATTCACAGGTATCAGGAGGGGTTGGGCCTTGTACGTATTTGGGGGTGAATGCTGTTTGATGCACTGCATCTGGTTCCTTGATTCCATTGTGAATCCCGGGCATCCCACGGTTGATGCAAATACCCTAGTATGTACAGAACAGATGGGAGGTGCTTCGTACCTGGCTTGTCGGAGGAGGGGGGTTAAGAAGGTGTCTACACCATCTTTCCAGCCCTCCAAGTAACCTTAATGAGAATTAGGGAAACAACAATGGACATTGTTTTTTTTTTTTTTTTTTATATTCGATCTTTATATTTTTATATAATGCAGAACCTGTGTAAAGACTTTTTAAATTTTTTCATTTTATCTTTGTGACTATGACATATCCATTATTGAATATTACTGATTTGTCACGTCCAAGAAATTTTCTTACAGATAGTTGGTCTTTATTTCTTCCTTTTTTTCTCTTTTTATCTATTTCTCTACTGCTGTACCAGCCCCTTTATTCTTTTTTCTCCTCCCTTTCTGACCACTGGTTGAAACCTATCTAGTTGTCCCTCCAGCTATCTACTGATCCGTTCTGCTGTTTTCACTCCAGCTCATTTCAGAACATACTAAGGCATTTTTCAAGAACATGGCTTGCTATTTTGTCTGTAAGTCTTGAACAACAGTTCATTAATTACTCAGATAAGAATTTAGAAGGCAATGCCAATTACTATGAAGGTAAGGTATTTCTAAGGCAGTTAGAAAAGACCAATGAGTGGATCAAAAATTCATAGCTTTTCAGTTTTCAGCTGGTTGGACAAAGAATGATGTGTCCCCTTGTACAGTGTAAGTTTCATATTTGACTACTTATATGTTTGGCTAGCTAGTTTCACAGAGGGGCAGGATAGTGGATATAAAGTTCATTCTTAATTGTATCATTTCTCTAAAGTGTCTGCAAGGTGTGAAGAAATTCTTTGGCGGTTTGTCGTTAGATAGGGAATTTGTCTTATCTTTCAAAGAGATGTCTAGTTAACAAATGAGTTAAGAAGCAGCTACTGGACAATTCATGGAGGGCAAAGTGCTTCATGTCTTCTCAGATGGTTCACTGTATCTTCATATATTGAGCCCTCGTTGGCCACGGCCATCCCACAGAATTGAGCTGTGTTACTGTGTTATTTTAGGCTTCATCTGAGGATCTGAAATCAGTTGAAACCAAATTTTCTAGAAATCAGTATCTCTGCATAGATAGGTTTCCAAGACTCTAATTGTCCACAAAAAGGAATATACAATTTATTCATTGGTAGGGAATGAGGGCTGAACCAGAATAAAATGATTTTAAATGTCTGCCTTTAAAGATGAGAATATGTATCTTATGCCAGACTTACTGCTTTGGAAATATCCCATCCCTGAAGAAAACATGCTACTTTGGGTTTCAAATTATTTGCCCTTAACCTATGAACTTGAATTTATGTGTAGATAGTAGATCCTTTAGCGAAATATGGGACAGCCCTTTATTTCTTTAGGTACTTCCCTATTTGTCCAACCACACAAACTCCATTGCACAGAAAAAGAGACAGTGCCTTGAACAGAGTGGTGTTTAAGAGGATGTTGGGCTCTGTGTGCCCAGGGCATATCCAGCCTCAGCTTCTCACCAACTCTGTGGCTTTGGGCAAAGTACTTCCACCTGCCGTGCTCAGTTATCTCATCTGCCAAATGGGGCTATTGGAGTCTCCATGGTAGGCTGAATGGGATGGTTAAATGAGAAAATAAAAGATTTGCCCTAAGGCAGCTCTATTCAGTAGAAGTATAATATGAACCACACTGGCAATTTTAGATTCTTGAGTAGCCTTGCTAAAAAGTGAAAAGAAACAGGTGCAAATAATTTTAGTAATATATTTTATTGAACCCAATATATTCCAAATATTTTTGTTTCAACATGTGATCAAAATGATTAATGTGGTATATTTCTTTATCAATCTCTGGCCATCACCCATGGTGATTCAGTTTCACTTGGTCTGGGGTCCAGCCCAGTCTGGGCTTGCTTGCCGAGCTCTCATCTGGTTCCCATGGAGAGACCAAGAATCAGACCAGTGTCCTAAGCAAATCACCTTACCACACCTTACTATGCAAAGTTTGAGGCTACTGGCTAGAACAACTTTGCAATGTTGCTGATAAGAACAAAATATGATATATGTAATGAAATGTACTATAAGACACAAATGCCAAAAGAAGGGAAGAGCTTTCAGCTTTTGATAATTTCATCAAAATATGTAGGGAAGGCAATGCTTAGGGGCCTCTCCTCTCAGAAGGTATGCCAAGGACCTGTGTAGTCTTGGCTTTGATTCTAAGTACTCCTGTATTTTTCTTGAGGAGGTACATTTTTATCCCCCCTGAAACTGATGTTTACTGAGCACTACCTTTGTGCCAGGCTGGATGGATAATGGACAGAGGGTGTTTTTGGAAGTAATCCTCACTAGAAGCAAGCGCCAGCCCCATCTGCTTATTAGCATTCTCTGGGGCTCTGTTTCCTTGTCTGCGACTGGATGCCATGTACATGGCCGGGCTTCTGTGAGGCCTGATGTAAATGATGGACACATGCACGTAGCTCGGGTCTGGTCTCGCCTCCGCACCCCGGGCATTCTGCGGGTGGCTGCCGGTGACTCGGGCAGCCGGCCACGCTTGTGGAAACTGAAGTCACTAGTGCCATATGAACAATTACAATTGCTGGGGAGGACACACATTCCCAGAGCCCACACTCCTTGGCCCTTTTCTCCCTCACGTGGACAGAGGGACTCTTTTTTTTTTTTTTTTCCTTTCTACATGAGAGATCCCAAGAGATTTGGCCTAATCCATGTTCAAATGGACTATTTCCTCTGTCCTGAGGGGAGAGATTGGGTTTAGTGTGTTTGAATTGGTTATTCAGCTTTTAACTGCTTGCAGCTGGAAGGAAACCCTCCCTTGCTGATTGAATCTACCCTCAGGAGGGCAGGCAGCTGCCTCTCCACCTGGTGCTTCTGGAGGGAAATGGGCCCCCCATCAGATGATCAGATAGGAGCCCGGGCTAAAGGAAGTGCCGCCATCTCCCTGGTTTATGGAAATTCTTTCCTATTATTCTCAAACGGAGATAAATTAATCAGTAACACGCTATCCAAAGATATTTCAAAAGTCCACTGGCCAAAAACCAAAACCAAAACCAAACCAAAACAAAACAAAACAAAAAAAAAAAAAGAAAAGAAAACCAAACCAAAACAAAAAAAACCCCAACCCCCAAAACTTTATTTTATAAATGCACCCAGGACATAACCACATCATGGGGTGTTCGTGGTCACCTGTCTGGCTTGGCACAAATTCTGTTTACTGCTTGGGTACTTTGTAAGTGCAGAGCCCTTGGTTCTGTGGTGTCTGGGCCTCCATTTTTCTAGGTGAAGCAGTTAAAGCTCAGAGAGGTGCAGATCTGCCCCAAACCATGCCATATAGACAGTCAGCTTTGTGGATGACCTCCCCTGCCAGGGGCTAAGAAATGCTTCATGTGGGGGATCCCATCCAATATTCTATGCCCACTGGATGGGTCAACTCAGAGAATAAGTCACTTCTCCAAGGTCCCACCTCCAGGAAGCTACAGAGACAAGATGAGACCCTGAGCATCTCAGCAGGGCATTTCCAAGTGAGCACCTCCTGTACCAGGTTTATGTAAGCTGGAAGCTCACTGTTATAATTAACAATTTACTATGGGTTCAAAGCAACAGGGGAGATGCCATAAGATAGTCTATAATTAATTCCTAATGAGTGACACAGTCAATAATTGCCATATGCATTCAGACTAATTTGAGTCTAATGCATTTTTAAAAATAAGATACAACATATAGTTGGCTAATCACAGCTTCACAGCCCCCTACATTTTCTGCCAGGAAGTCAATTCCTAGTCTATTTTTAGTTGTATTGTTGCACAGGCTGCTCATATTAGACATTTCCTGAAAACATTTACATTTACAGTGTTGCTTTGTCAGGCTAATTAGTAGCTGTCCCACAGCAGCTGGTGCGGGGACCATGCACAGGCTGGTTCAGTTGAACCAGTGTCTAAGGAGGCTGAACCAAGTCACCAAGTGGTGGGCAGGAGGAGCACATTCATTTATTCACTCATCATTCATTGAGTCCATCTCATTTGCCAGTGTTGCTTCAGAAGAGGAAGGCAGGGCAAAGTAGAGAGCTGCTTCCCAGAACTCAGAGTCTTACAAAAGATCAGTAAGCCAGTTGAGGTAAAGTTGCCTTAGCTAATAAGAAATAGCAGCCTCATACAGCAGAGCACCCTGCTTCTTTGATGATCCAAGGGTAGGCAGTGGTTTCCGCAACTGCTGAATCATCAAACTTGGACAAGTTCTTGGTGTGTAAAATCCAGCGTATTCATCCGGGCCATTTCTGTAACTGGTGGCCTTGAAACCCCAGTAGCTTAACAGAATGAGTCTTTATTTCTTACACCGAGCAAAGTCCGATTTGCTCTTCTCTAGGGTCTGGGGTCTCAGCTCTGACCCTCTGTTCACTCCAGGCGTTCAGCTGACGAAGAGAGAAAGAATATGGACCGTATGCCTCTTCCTAAAGGCGACCTACGTCAGCTCTGCCCCCAGCCCATTGGAAGTGCCGGTCCCACAACCCCCGTTGCTGCAGGGGGCTGGCAACTGTCATCTAGCAGAGTGCATCAGTCCAACAGGGGACCCTGATGTTGGTGGGCACTGAAAGTCTCTCCCACGTCTAGCATGGTTTTAAAAATAGAAATCTATCATCTCTGGGACACGCACTACGGCACCATTTAATGGCTCAAGTGAGAAATCTTAGTCCTAAAGAGGTTATCCTCTCTTGACATTTGATGTCTGATGAACTGACTTTATTCTACCTGCCAGTCAGCTCTCAGGTGTGAACTGGAGTAACCCCTCTTCGTCCTTGTCCTTGGTTCTGAGAGACTGGACGAAATCTCTATTAAAACCCTGAGGAACTCAGAGGCTCCAGTCCCCTGAGAGATGGCATTTTCTGTGGTCCTTTATGGAAGGCCATCTGGAAACTGTCCTGTGTTGCAGGCTGCGTAGCAAGTCGAAATCAGTTTTACTGGCGTGAACATGTCCAGAATGTTCTGGACTTGGTTTTGCCCACCCTGCGTGGCAGTTTTGACTCTAATTGTCAGGTGGAGGCCTCCCAGGATGGACTCTAGATATAAGAATACCGAGAGGATTCTTTTCCTGTGGATTCTGTTGAGATGGCAGAGATTGATGAGCATGACTGAGCCCGCAGTCTGTAAAGGGAACACAGACATCTCCCTGCCCAATTATAGTCAGCGCCAGAAACAATGCACAGTCGTTCCTCACATCCGCCTTTGGTTTCTCTTCCCTGAGGAACAGGAACAGACTTTGAACTAGTTTGGGGAGGAATTGTCTCTGCTCCATCTTACCCTTCTCCTTACCTAGGCCCATGTCATTCTTCTGTCCTCTTTTTGCTTCAAGACTCTAATTACCGAGTCTCTGGCTCGGTGCTAGTTTTCCCATTTCCTTTATAACAAATTGCCACAGATTTGATGGCTTAAAATGATCCATATATTATAGTACAGTCCTGTAGGTCAGAGATCTGGAACAGTCCTTGCCAACCTAAAATCAAGGTGTTGGCATGGCTGTTTTCCTTCTGGAGGATGCGGGGGGCTGGGAGGGCGGGGGACCCATTTCCTTGTCTCTTCCGGCTTCTTGAGGCTATCTGTGTTCCTTGGTGTGTGTCCCCTCCCTCTGTTTTCAGAGCCAGCCATGGCCGACCAAGTCTCTCACTGCGCATCGCTTTGATACTCACTCCCTCTTCTGCCCTTGTCCACCTACAAGGACCCCGATGATCATGGCAGGCCAACTTGAATAATGCAGAGTAATCTTCCTATTTTAAGGGTGATTGAGTAGCAGCCTATGAATCCAGAACTTGTGAATCTGTTACATTACATGATAGAGAGGAATTAACCAATGGAAGTAACGTTTCCAGAGGGTGAGGTGTGGACATCTTTGGGAGGTGGTTATTCTGCTTCCCACAGGCTCTGCAACCCGCCCTGCTCATGGTCTTAGAGCACCAGTTTCAGCTGAGACTAAGAGGGGGGCATTTGAAGCAGGGGATGGAGAGCACAGTCTCTCCCAGTAGAGGGTTTGGGATTCCTTGCCTTTGTAAATTTTTATCTTCACAACTTTGGGCAAACTCTAGCTTCTGTGTGCCTCTGTTCCTTGAACCATAAAATGAACATGATAATAGGATTGCCCTCATGGAGTCATGGTACTTTTAAATAAAATAATGCCTGCAAACACAGTGCCCAGCATTTGGGCCACAGTTAGAGCTAATATACCAGCTGCCAGTACTTACTGAATTATTGTCGTTGATCACCCAGGGCATGGCTCTGTCCTTTGTGGCTCAGTTTCTGCACACGCCTGAGCTGGTACAGTGGGTCTGCTTGTCTGTACATCTCCAGACCTTGTTCTGTGATGTCGGATTTCACTGAGCAGATGGCTTGCCAAGGAGCCGGGGGGTGTAGGGAAGGGCTTCTGACTTAAAACCTTTTGCTGCTGATCATCTCTCATGGAGGGGCCCCAACTCTGCATTTGATTTTAATAGTTGTTCATCACCGCAGCAGGCTTGGGGGACTTTATCTGAGCACCAGGGCGTTTAGAGCATGAAACCACCTTGGAGAGTCAAAGGATCATAGATCTACCTCTTTATGAGTGTAGGCTTAGAGGATGACTTCTTTAAATTCTCTAGTCATTACTGGAAAAGGAGGAAATCTGGTGTGTGTCTGTATGTCTCTAAATACTAGAAAATTGTTGCTTGTGCCAGAAGCAAAGATATATACATACATGTGTGTGTGTGTGTGTATTTCCCCCTAACCTGAGTAGCACTGTTGTATGTATGTGAGAAGCCCTGTTTTTATCTTCTGGAAAAAAAAATGCACTGCATCATTGGGGAGTCATTATTACCTTTGTGGTCTTCTAATTCCCTTTACTCAAAATGTTGTTTGATGTGATTAGAAGAACCTATTTCAAATTGTAAACTAGCACATGTAAGCATTTCATGAAACTGTTAGCATATATGACCTTATTGTAGATTATCACAATTCTGCTGAAATGAAGTTTGGAGACTAAAATAAATATCAGGGTGTGATGTTCTAGTTTTATAATGTAGGAAGAGAAACTTCTGTGAAGAACAGAGGGGATGATTATACACTTTCAGAAGTGAAGGAGATCAATGAAGTGTTTTGCACAGAATAATTTTATACTTTCAATCTCATCCTTTGAAGCAATGAAAGGATTTCTTGACTAAGAGACAGGTCTTCCAGAAAGGAACTCCAAATTTCAAGCTCTGGTGGAATAGTGTGGCCCTCAGTGTCATCTCCTCTCAGGATGAATTTTGTTGGTTTTTTTTTTTTAAGATTTTATTTATTTATTTGAGAAAGAGAGAGAGCACGAGCAGAGGAGGGGCAGAGGGAAAGGGAGAAGCAGACTCCTCACTGAGCAAGGAGCCTGATGCAGAGCTCCATCCCAGGACCCTGAGATCATGACTTGAGCCAAAGGCAAGCACTTAACTGAGCCACCCAGGTGCCCCTCTCAGGAGGAATTTTAACTCACAGTTGGATAGTCACGTTCAGTCAGGATATCATTTGAAAATGGGATTTAAATTTTACCTTAATGTGCTAACCCCAAATTTCTAGCTGAGTGCAGTCTTCCATTTCTCCGAAAAAAAAAATTTTTTTTAACACACACACAAGCGGAGGGAGGAGCAGAGGGAGGGGGAGAAGAAGAGAGAGAATCTCAAGCAGACCCCTGGCTGAGTGGGGAGCCTGATGCAGGGCTCAATCTCACGACCCTGAGACCATGACCTGAGCTGAAATCAAGAGTCAGATGCTTAACCAACTGGGCCACCCAGGTGCCCCTCACTTCTCTGAAGTCCTTATGTATCTTTTTTTATACATGTTCAGTTCAGTATTCATGGAATCCTGCAATAAGTTAAGCTATTGGTGGCCTGCCTTTGATATTGAATTTCATGCCTCAAAATGGTTCATGTTAAAGCCAGTGGGGTGCACATCTGCCCATGTGAAGTGATTATTGAAACCCACATCTGCTGCCTTGTATGTGTAGAAAGTAAAGTAGGATATTTCTACCCCCTTCCCCCATGTTTCTACCCCCCACTCAACCTAGTCCTTGACTTCTCTTTGAATTAAAATTAGTTTTTTTCCCTTCTCTTATAGACCCATATTCTAAGAATTTTTCAACTGGTTTTGACTTACTGATTCTATCGTGTAAGATTTGGGGAGCCAGTGGGGTAGGAAGGATATTGATCTTTTAAAACATGTCCATGGTTGAATGATGCAAATATCGTTGAGAAACAGTTCTGGTTCCTGAAAGTTCCCAGGCGTCGGCCAACTTCCCCACTGTGGCCACAGTGCACCAGGTGGGACCTGGTCCTCTGGCTGTTTGCTCTGGCAGAGGGAAAGAAAGTCCTCAGCATTGCTTTAGCATCAGAGAGATGCAGTGGAGCAGAAAGCCAACAAATGATGATGGAAACTGAGCCAGGAAAAGGAATAAAGAAAACTGGAAAAAAGCATGAACATGGTGAGAGCAAATTGCCCCAGGCTGCCAAAGAAAATAGTCTATTAACTCCTAACTCGCTTTGAATAGGAAAACCTGTGGTGCATATTGCTGGAGAGACCGAATGAGGGGTAGAGCTTTGGAAAGGTTGAGTGAGCCTGATCTCAGAAAGGGGAAGAATTCTGAGATCAGGTTGGGCTGTAGACTGGAGACAGGAACTTCATCCTTGCATATTAAATATTATGTGGGATATATTATTATCCTGGTTTCTTCTCCACCAATCTCAGGAAAGAGCATTCTCTATATGTTTTAACCAAAAGGAAGAAAATTTTCTGAGACGTAGAAAATCAGGGACACATAGTGGGGTACTTACAACTTTAACAAGTGGAAACTACTTAAGAATGTTTTAATGTGGTTTAGGTATGAGTACATTGGACAAATGAAAAACTTTGCTTAAAGGCTCTGAAAGTCCTGTTGTAAAAAATAAATTATCCCCCTTTACAACATTTTCCAAATTTGCTTAACCATGATATCCCTTTTTCCTCCTTTTATCTTTCACTTTTTATAGAGGCAGTGGTTGGTGAAGCAAATTTAGAAGGAATACTTGTCTATCTCTCTCGTTTTACAAAGGAGGAAATGGACCAGAATTCTCGTGTTTTGCACAGAACACAGCCATTGCTAGTTATTGGCTTCTGAGACTGATAACGAGTCTTGACCCCCAATAGGACCCCTCTTTGGATATCCTACAGCACAGGCTTATGCTTCAGTGGGCCCCTGAAGGATGGTTTTATACTGAGCAAGACTTGTTGGACCCAAAGCTCATGCCTGTGGTAAGAAACTCAAGAAATCCTGGCAATGGAACAAGAGCCTGACCTCACAGAATTCCTGGCTCACATTCCAGAATGATCCAGATAAATCTTATGTTCCACGTAACTTGCAGCAGCGTTTTTGCATATTGAAAGCAGTTCTTCTGAGTTCTTCTGAAAGCACTCTTCTGAGTGCTTCTCTTTTCAGTAGAATTGGACCATCATGGTTTCAATGCAAGATCCGTTTGTTAACTCTTCAAAAAGGATAAAGAGGAAAGCTTTAGGCTTGTTAGGTTAAGAAAAGAGAGAAGCATTTATAAATGTTACTTCCAGGGGAAAATGGTGGTTAGAATGCGCTTCTGAAGAACAACTTGATATTATCTAAGTACCTCTAATGATTAGTTGGAAACCACTCCTTTTCGTGCCTCCCTCTTTAAGACGCCATTCTGTTTTTCCAAAGAACGGTATTTGACATTGTCAACTAAATGAATTCTTTGCAGCAGAATAAGCTGCAGTGTTCAAATATTGGATTTTCATTCTTTAGGTGGAGGTGACTGGGAAAGAAAGAAACTTAGTGACTTGTAATTAAAGGCATATATTTTCTCTCATAACTGCAAAGGCCACCCAAGACAGCTACATTAGCAATGATGTCCCAAGGATGTTCAAGTTTTCAATCAGAATGTTCTAGAACCTGATTTCTATCTAGTTGGACTTTCTTCAGTGCTTTCAAAGCTTAGCATTCCCATTGTGGTGGAGAACACTGGGCAAAGTATAAGACCGGGTCACAGGGCAGCATCTGTTCCTTCCGTGGTGTTCTCCCACCAAATTAAACTTCTTCAGCTCGAGGTTTTCAGCAAGGCACTGTGTACCCGTGTAAAGTGAGACTGCACATACAAGGTCAACAGAACTTTGTTTTCATAAAAACTTCACATATTTCTATCTCGAAAGTTCCTTAAAGACTTCATCTTATCTTGTAGCAGTGGTGGACTTCAAACATGGGTGTGTTTGTAGAAATGTTTTATTTTTTAATCAAACATAGGGTGATTTTAACAAGCTATTTTCACAGCTGAGTTCCCAGTGCTGGAGATTTACGGTGTGTTTCATATGTTCTTACTTTGCTCTCCACTCCTGACTTGTTTGTTTTTAATGACACATCTGAATGCCATTTTGTAAGCAATACTCTCTTCTTGAGATTCAACTGTGGGGTTATTAGTCTAAGGGTACATTACCGGGATCCTTAGTGAGGGGTTAAGAGACACGGTTCTGAAATTATTTTCTTTTCTGACCAAACATATGCATGGTGTTTTCCTCCCATGGAGATATAACCCAGACTTCAATTTCTGAAAGCTTTGAGCACTTAGGACTCTGGTGCTTTTGGCATTACCCATCTGATCCCTTCGAGACAGCCTCACATCATTATCTTCCAGCTGAACCCCTAGGTGAGAAAGATAAGAGTTTTAAAGCTGAAGTCAAGAACTATGATGCCATCATGAGTCAGAATGTGTTATCGTAGGGCTGTCTTCTTTATGTCATGTGGTTGACTTTTAGTGAAATTACCCCATGGCAGGAACCTTAAGTGGGTGAAATGGAGATGTCTTTATTGATGATATGTTAAGGCAAAATTGCTGTGTAAAGAGTCTTTTGAGTGAAGATTACAAATTATCTTCACTCCATTTAGCAGGGATATTGCCTCCAAAACAAATTATTTAGACTAATGCTGACACTGTCCCCAAAATGCCATGCTCCTTACTCAATAAAATGAGAATGTATAGGAATATGTTAGCAATTGCTGGCATTGTGATTTCCTTTCTTAACTCAAAGTCATCATAGTTTTTCTAAAGTAAAGGAAAAGCATGATACTTCCCTAGATCCAGCCTCTAAATAAAAGTCTTAAAATTTTAAGAGTAATTCTAATACAAACATGGGTTATAGACAGTTTTGCTTATTGATAAAATGACAGAATTGCTTTTAGACATTTCTGTATCACTAGATGAGTACTCTCCAACACCATTTGACATGCTTATAAATTCCCATGTATTAAAATTCACATGAAATGAAGCTGTTATAACTTACTTTCCCTTTCACTAGACTGATGCAAAGATGTCTTATTCTTTTCAACCTCAGAACTGGGAAATCAAACAAAGTAGAACCAAATAGATTAAAAAAAATCCCATAATAATCACGCATATAAGGGTGAGTGGTAACTTTAAGGGTGTAAGTCAAAGACTTTTTCTGAGTTTGCCTATATTTGAGTTTGCTATGGAAGAAACATTTTTCATTCCGTACCCTTCAGTAAAGGACTGATGAGTCTATTTGGAGTTGGGCAAATGTCGGGTATGGCATGGGTATGCAGTATGTGATGTACTGAGATTCTAATGTGTATAACGAGCATCTTTGTATGAACAGTTTATGATAGGAAAAGAAATTTGCTTATCAATGCAAAGAAATCTATTGATATGTTCACTCCCCCCAGTAATGGAATCGTAATTGGATTTCTGAAGGAACATGCAGAGAAAGCAATTTAAAAGTAATTCATTAATCAGAGATGATTCCAAATTCATGGAATAAAAAAATGAAGACATGTAGCCTTTGTCCAAAAATACAAAAAAAAAGGTCAATTTCCCCTAAATATCATAAATTGAGGGGGGCTTTTCTACTACAACATGTGACTCTTAGTGATGTCTTACATTCCACCATCACAGAATTGAAGTTTTCTCTCTTTGTGTCAAGCATTTTTCTCTCCCCCTGGGCTTGAGTTGCAAAACCTTAAGGGATATAGCAAATCTCAACAACTTAATCTTTATGTTTTCTATTTTTGTGTCTCTGAGAGAAGAAACCGGCCCTGTGTTTGTATGGTGTAGGGGTTAGGGAAGGACACAGGAAACATCGCTTCCCTGTCTTTTGAGGTGGGACTCACTGGCCACTCTGTGGCTTTGGCTGGTTACTTAATCACTTAATCATTATTGATTTCACCAATAGGATGCTATCATCAGAGTGCCCTGGGGATTTGATCAGATAATGCCTGTAACATCAGGATCTCAGCCGGGTTTGGAGATAAATTCAGCTGAGGTCGGTTTTCCTGATAGACTTGAGGATCCATCCTATGGGATCAGATAGATGGCAGCTGGATCAGCTCTGAGAGATGTGGATTTTGGGACCATTCCCAGACCAATGATCCTAATGGCTGAAGCAGTAGCTTCACGGCAAGACTTGGGACAGTCTCTCTCACTCTCTGTCTTTCTTTGTGTATGTGAGTTTGTGTGCATACACGTTTCAGGGTTTCTCAACCATGCTACTAGGAACATCCTGGCCTGGAACATTCTTTGTTAGGAAGGCTGTCCTATGATTGTAGGATATTTAGCAGAATCCTAAATAGTCTCCTAATGGGGAAATAAAACACATTGGGTCCCACTACTGATGTCTTGTCATGACAACCAAAAGTATTCCCCAGTGGAGGAGGGCTGATTTGCCCTGGTTGAAATCTGCTGCTCTGTGTGTGTGTAGGGGTGTGTGTGTGTGTGTGGGGGGTGTATGTATGCATATGTATATGCATTCATGGATGTGTTTGTGTATGTGCACATATACATATACATAAATACACATATACATAAATATTAATTATTGGGGAGGAAAGTGGGTAGATTGCATTAACAGCCTTGATCTCCGATTCCTCTTCCCTGCCCTCTACCACGTAACTTGACAGTTTCTCCCACGAGAGAGACAGTCTGTTCTCTTGCCCTCTGACTCTGGCTCCTCTGTGTGACTTGCTCAGGCCGCCACTATGAGGATGGGTTGATGGTTGCCAGTTTAGCTCCTCAGCTTATGAGGATGTGCATGTTTTTCCTCCCCCCGCCAACACCACTGTGATCTCCAAGAGAAGGACAGGACTGAACTAGCCCACTGGTCCCATGAGCAGGAAGAGAAACAAGACAAAATCCAACTAGCTTAGGTGCCTGAGTCAAACCCAGCCTAGAACACAGTCCCCGACCAATGCACCAGAGACTTGAACACACTCCACTGAGATTCATGGATCCCCAGCTAAACTTCAATGAACAGATGGGTGACAAATAAGTTTTTCCTATTGCAGCTCACTGGAGCTTCTGACGCTTTTGTTACACAGCAAAATGGACCGATACATGAGGGGAGGAGAAAAAAGACCAAAGAAGCAGAGGAAGAAACAGTATTTTGAAAGGAGAACCAGGGAAGAGAGAATATCACAAACCAAGAGAGGGGGCTTGATAATGGAAAAAGGACCTACAGGGTGTTACTTGGGCATTACTTTAACCTTGATAGAAAACATTTTGGTGGAGTTGAGCACTGGAATTGGAGCAAAAGTCAGGTTCTAAGGGAGGGAACAAACAATGAGTCAATTTAAATGGGATTTGTAAGCTGTTCTTACCTAGAGGTTGGGTAAGGAAGAAGAGGTTTCAGAAAGATATGTAGACAGAGAGCTGTTACTAAGAAATGAAATGGTGTCATGAGCACTGTGTTTGATTTTTATTTACCCAAGGATATGTTTAGGCAGGGGCCTAAGTGATTTGGTTTTCCAGGTGTCTCCAAAAGCATATGGGGACCATGATGGCCCCAAATACATGGGCTGAAGGTGGTTGTGACTTCAGGATCTCCTAATCCTGGGAGGATAGAGAAAGGGTTGAACTATTACTTAACTGACAACATACATAGGTCTTACCCATTGCAAGTGGCTCCTGATAGTTTAGTTGAGTGGGAATTTGGCTGCACCACCTCTCAGCTTGGCCTGTGGTGAGGTTGCCACTCTTCCCCAGCACCTGGAGAGAGAGGGCATATGGGACTCCTCAAGGAAGGTTATCTGGACCAGTGGTGCTCTCTTTTCCCTTTAACTCATTTCACCCCATCTCTGATTTCCCTCTGTTTTCTCTTTTGCAGGATGAACGTGTGAGTGTTAGGGAGTTTGTTGAATCACCTAAGTCCCTCTCATCCTTGTTTTTCATTTGTTTTGGTCAGCTTCTCTCTGTGCTTGGCTGTCTGACTCCCTCTACTAGACTGTACCCTTCTTAAGTCATGGTATTCTGTCTTTCCATCCTTGAACCATCAGCTTATAGTGGAGACTTTTAGAGGACTAGGCAGTAAATAAAAGGTTAACTATTAAAGCATGAGTTTGAAGAGATTGTAAACCTATCCTTTCCACGAGTAGAAAATAATTTGTTGGTAAACTCATTGGATCTATCTAGGAATGCAGTAGGCATTGAAAACGACAAGAGATCAGTGTCACCCTAGACAGCTGGCCATGGCTGGATGTGCGTGGGGCTTTCAAGCTAGCTGCTAGTTGGGCAGTGGGGCATTATACATCTTCAGTATTTGTTTATATCAGGGGTAATAGGTTCACAAAGGACAGAACACTTCATCAAGATAAGGATCATTTATGGGCAACAGACACTTGTTACTCACAGGTTCCAATGGAAAACCCAAGCGGATTCCAGCCAGTGTTACCATTGCCACTCACTATGAATATCAAGGCTCATATTTAAGGGTGATTAATTTTAACCATCAGATAAATTTTGGAGAGTGTATTGATATTTCCTGAAAATTCAATAACTCATCAGCTTTTTTTTACCAGAGGGAGTTTTTATGATTCTTACTTTGAATAGATTCTCTTTTACTTATTTCATGTCAACCTAAACACCTTGCTGTTTTTAAAGGGAATTGTATGCCCCTTATGTTCATAATCATTTATGTGGATTTTAGTGCACCTATTTTCAGAGAATGAGTTAACTCATATTTCTAGAATAAAAGAAGAGATCTTATCCCTAATGGGAAATAATATCACATTAACTGTGTCTAAACGGGAGTGTGTTTGTTTTTGTATTTTAAGATATATAGTATATGTAATTATTTATAGATACTCATTGTAGAAGACAAATATCTCTTTGTGAAGTCCAACATGGGGCTTTAAGTGAACAACAAAGAAACTTGGTAGATAACAGTGAGAAGGATAAAAAATACAGAGATGAAGCCACAGCAGCTCATTCTCAGGGCTTTCAAATGGTGCATACAACAGAGGGTTTGCTATCCATACTGTGGATGCTCCCACCCCTCTCTCTTTTTATGACCATCATCACCCTGGTTCCTTAAAAGGTCAAAGCTGTTGACACAGTGCCAGGCACATAGTTCAGACCCAACAAGTGTCTGCATGGAGGAATCATGGAATGAACACAGCGTGACTGAATGTATCATAGCAGCTCATCCCTAACCCTAACCCTTGTTGCTTGCCTGACTTCCCTCTCAACCCTAGTTCCTTGCAGTAGGACCCTTGTGCATCAGCTGGGATTTATTGTAGGAAAAGCACCAAGTATTTCAAGCAGAAAGGGACTTAATCCCAGTACCAACTGGTGTTGGTACCAACTGGTACCAGCTGCTGAAAGGGCTGGAGGAGTAGGACTCAGCAGGCCACTTGTACTATTGAGTTCAGGAACTCTCCGAGCTGGGATGCGGATGCTGAAAGCTACAAGCCCCTCTCACTGTCATGGCTGCTCCTTGATAACCACCTGCCTCTTGTGACCTGGCAAGGAGACCCAGCCAAAGCAGCAGGACAAGGATCTCCACCTCCCTTCCACGTGTCATGAGAGGGGAGTGAGTTGTGGGATGTAATTCTCATCAGTGCCTGCCTCAGTGCCTTGTATGCATGCAAATCTTCAATAGAAGTTGGTGAAAATGAATTTGCCTGATATTCTGCAGATTCCGGGTTTGTCTTGCTCGAATGTTTATTGTAGGTCTCATTATTTCTTTTCTAAGTTGATTGACTTATTTAATTAGACCTAAAATAACAACAAGGAATTCATTACTCATAGGGTAACATTCAGGTGTCCTAAGGACCACGTGGGAAAATTGTTTGGAGGTCATTGTCTTTATTTTAGGGAGGTTTGAACTGAAGTGTCTGGATTGAGTTTCCACGGTAATTACAGCTGAGATCAGATTTAACTGGGATAAATTAAATAATAACCTTTGACCAGGAAATAGTGGTGGGAACTGCCCACGGTGTTACATATTTGGGCCCCAAAACTGTTTTGACCCGATGGGTCTTTTAGTTACTTAGAGAACCACAGGCCGCAAACTCAATTTCAGTCTCCCTCTCTCATTTATTTCTCTTTTTCTCATCCCTGTGCCCCCGTTTATCCACGGTGGAGTGCTTTCCTGCGATCTGCAGAGAAATATACCTGTTAGTTACTGATAACTGACATTTTTAGCCAGCAAAACCAAATTCACCACTGCAGTCTCAAATCTGTATCACCTTTCTTTAGGAATAAAAACTCTTTTCCTAGACAAATTACTGAAAATTGTCTCTTTAGTATTTTCAGGTATTAAGGGTATTGTATTTGGTAAGTAATTATGTATTCCATGTATGTTTAGGTATTAATTAATATGCCTCCTAGCATTTTACAGATTTCATAAAATAAAATCTGCGAGAAGTGTTCCTTTGTGAAGAGCATTGGGAAAGCCTTTATGTTTTTACTTAATTAGTGTGACGATAAGAATTGCTCACTCATGGGAAAAACGCCAGAGTCTAAGGAGGAAGGTTATTCTGATGGCTTGATCATTACCTTTTCTTTCTAAAAGAGTCCGGTCTTTTGAAGGTTGACACAGCTAAAATCTTCGTAGAAGACTAAACCCACAAGGCTTGCACGATTGAGAACTAAATGTAACTCTGAGGAACGGGAGATACCAAATGCATTTTAACCAGTGCCTTTCAAAGTTTACAAATAGGCCAGTGCTTTCAGCCGTTATTAAATTTGTAAAGCTGTACTGGTATGACTCAAGTTATAGCTGAAAGCAAGCAGCAAGAGGGAGTCACAGATGGCCAGCAATGGCTACTGATGGAATAAAAAAGAATGAGCCGCTAAGAAATCTCTTATTCCTTTGTTTTCACTCCCATTCCTTTATTTTCCTTCTGAATATCTAACAGTATGAAAATCAGAAAATTTATCTGTGATATGCCAATCTGAAATTGGAATTGAGCTATCGGGCAGACTTTTTTTTTTTTTTTGAAGACTTTATTTATTTATTTGACAGACAGAGATCACAAGTAGGCAGAGAGGCAGGCAGAGAGAGAGGAGGAAGCAGGCTCCCTGCTGAGCAGAGAGCCCGATTTGGGGCCCGATCCCAGGACCCTGGGATCATGACCTGAGCCAAAGGCAGAGGCTTTAACCCACTGAGCCACCCAGGTGCCTCTCAGACAGACTTTCAAAAGTCAAGATAAAGAATCTCCTGAGAGGGGCGCCTGGGTGGCTCAGTGGGTGAGCCACTGAGGGTGACCCGGCTTTCGGCAGTTACCCAGGAGGGTGGGTGCATGAGGCTCCCTCAATTTTTACTTCTGTTTGTGACAACAGGATGTAATCAGAGTGAAGGGCTTGGTGTGATTTAGAAAAACTACAATAAAATTCTTATGTATTCAGGCACCGACGCTATGTATTTAGGCTCATTTCTGTGGCACCAACTTCCTTTCTCTAATGATGGGAAGTTGTTTTTTTTTTTCTTTTAAAATTTTATTTATTTATTTTGACAGGGAGAGAGAGAGAACACAAGCAGGTGGAGTATCAGGCAGAGGGAGAGGGAGAAGCAGGCTCCCTGCAGAGTAAGGAGCCTGACATGAGGCTTGATCCCAGGACCCTAGGATCATGACCTAAGCTGAGGGCAGTTGCTTAACCAACTGAGCCACCCAGGTGCCCCAATGATGGGAAGTTTTGAGAACAAGAGACTGTTTCTTATTGTTCAGGGGCTCCTGCGTCTACATATTCTGTAGGGGGACATATTCTGTCCACATATTTATTTCATCACAAGGACCCCCATTGTCTTATTTCTTTACCTTCCTCTCCCTCATTTCTGGGAGTGTTGTCTCCTTCATCACGGTGCCCTCTGGGCCTGGCACATGAGAATTGCTCAAGACATGTTTTCAAAATGAAGACATGAACAGGAGAGAAAAGAAAACCTTGCCAACCTGGCCCAGATACCTGGCTCTCCTAGGTACCCACCTGTTCCATTAAGAATCTTTGTAACCTGCAGAAAAGATAGGCAGTTTAGAGGCTCCCAAGTTTGTTTGCAAGAAGCTGTTAGTGAGAGGAGCTCAGCTCTTTCTGGGGGTTTAGTTTTTACACTTGGGTGTGGTCAGAGACCTCATGGATGGAGAGGACCGCAGCTTCTTCTCTGGGATTTGGGCCCAGGGCAGGACAGTGTGTGCACGCCTGACTGTTGCTCTCTGTTGCCAGTGGGCTGTTAAGAAAAATGCTATAAAGCAGACAGCTTTGAGTCAGAAACATCTGAGATCCAAATCCTCATCGTCTTCTTGGCGGTGAGGCCGTGGCAATTTTTCTAGCTTCAAGAGTCTGTCTTCTGTGGCCGCACGACTATTGTTAATGACATTTTAAAAATCTAAGTAAGGACTGAAAACTTGGCTTTTGAATGTATCTCCCTTGTAAATATTTCAGGTCATGACAGACTGAGAATCAGGGTGTAAAAGACAAAACCCTTTTGCTTTCACTTTCTTTAGTTTTTGCTCCGAGAATATACAGATGGTGTGTGTATGTATGTGTGTGTATGTTAAGGAGAAAGAGAAACTTGAGAGACAGCAGACTTGGTTACTCAATGGTGAGTGTTTCTGAGCAAATTTTTGTTGATGGATGACATTCATACTGAAAAGGATAGAAATCACAAGCATCCAGCCCCATGGATTTTCACAAAACCAACCCACTCATGCAACCGGTCCTGGGATCAAGAAATAGAACCTTATGATCTTTGCAAGAGTCCTTCCATGCCCCTTCCTGTCACTATCAGTCACTCCCTCCTGAGAGTGTAGGCACCATTTTGATTTTTAACAGCATAGATTGCTTTTGCTGGTTTCGAACCATACAGAAATGGAATCTCATGGCAAATAATCTTTTATGCCTGGTTTTTTAAATTTAGCATCATGGCCTTAACAGTGACTTCAAATTATGCAGGGCCCACTGCACCCCATGTGAAGAATGTGTCCATTCTCTAGATCGTGATTGATTTTTGTTTTTGTTTTTGGTAACAGATATCTGGTGTGATAATCATATCACGATCTCGGGCTGTTCCCACAGGGAGAAAACACCTAATGTAATCTGATAGGTCCGTCATCTAGCGGATTTGATCAGCGTTGAGGGCGACGTGTGTGTCTCAGAGTGTGAAACCTTAAATACTCCAGCTATCTTCTTGACTTCCCTGCTATTCCTTCTAGTTATTTGAAAAGCTAAAATATAGTATTCATTCTGACAGCAGTTTGTGGTTGGAAATTGCATGGTGGTCGTTGGCTGCCGTCTCGGTATGTGTGCGTGCGTGCATGTGTGTGTGAGAGAGAGAGCGCTCACTCGTACATGCGTGCGTCATTGTGCTGGGATGGAAAGAATATCATGTACATGCAGATGGTCTGCGGATTCAAAGCTCACAACCCTGAAAGATGGTACTTCTGTTTAGAAGAGTAATCCTTTCAAACGCTATGGATAAATCACGGTCTCTGTCTTGCTACCCACACCAGGAGGCTTTAGCTAATATATCATTTGTACTTATTACCCACACTTTTGTCTCAGTCAGTAAGGCCTCAGCTAAGTTTTCTGTAGAGGTGAAGTATGTTTCCTCTGCGTTAGCAATTTTGTCATTTAAATTCTCTCTGTTGTACTTTTACAAAACCTTTAAAAACAGTACAAACTTAAGCTTATAGAAAGTGCAAAGAAGAAATCATCAAAAACAACTTATCTTTTAAAAATAAAACGTTATTTTTTCCCTGGTCCACTGTATTTTTGAATCGGTTCCGAATTTAAATGTAAATAAACAGCTCAAAAAGTATGTGGATTATAGTCTATAAAATATGGGCTCTTACTTTTAATGTCATTGATCTGAATGTAATTGTCTGTTTTTGAAATAAAAGACAATTTTCCCCTGAATTGATTTTTTAGAAGCTACTGTCAAGTCTTTTGTGAAGGCCCCCTCATGTTCTCGCTAATTTCAAGTTTGCCTGATTTACACTAACATAAGGATTAATATGGTTTTGTATAAAACAGATCCAGTAGAATTGAAATAAATTGTGTGGTGTGATAAGCCACGTATCTCATGACTAACTGAAGGACAGAGGAGTATGCTTGACTGGTAAAATTTGCTTTTTCATGTACCTCACATGTTCTGAGTGTTCTGAGTGTTGTAACATCTCAGTGTTACAAATAATGTGTTTTTAAGCAATGTTTCTTTATGGGTATCTTCGAACTGCCGTAGGGGTGCCTCGGTGGCTCCATCGGTTAAGCATCTGCCTTTGGCTCAGGTCATGATCCTGGGGTCCTGGGATGGACCTCATGTCGGGCTCCCTGCTCAGTGGGGAGTCTGCTGTTCCCTCTCCCTCTGCCCCTCCCCTGCTCATGCTCTCAAATAAATAAAAATCTTTGAAAAAATAAAGACTTATGTTCTCACGGAGGTCAGAGAAATCTAGAATCAATCTTTTCAAACATCTTTTCATGAACTTCCTTAAAGACTGGGGAAGTCACATCAAAATCGTGTGATTGTTTCCTCCTTTTGCATGAAGACAATGCTTGCTCTTTGTTTTCATGAGGATATGTAGTGTGAGGGTGGGAGAGATGTGTACGCAATAGGCTTATTATTATTTTTTAAGTTATCTGTATCAGGAAAATAATCACATTAAACCACATGCAATTATCATGATTTATTTGCAGAAAAACATGGTACATTTTTAAATTTAATTTTACTTGCTAGGGAGCTTTGTCTGAAGTTGTTTAAAGAGAGAGAGATTCAAAACCCAGAAACAAGTGGAAGAAGAAAACATCTTTTTAAAAAGAAGTGACTTGATTTCCTACTGGCATGAGGCATCTCCTTTGAACTACTAAGGAAAATAAAGCAATATTTTTCTTGGGCCATATCTGAAGAGAGAAATGAGCTGCTCACTAGCTCTGAATTATGCAGCTTTAATGCACTAGGGAATGCGAATGTGTGCTTGTCTGAAATGACTCTAGAGTTAATGTTCTGCATTCATCTGACATGCCATGTCATGTTGGAGTTGGCCACCGGGTCCCCATCTTGCTCTTTGTTCTCAAAAGGTTTGCCATCTCTGCTCTGAGTTCAGTGAATCCTTTTTTTTTCTTTTTTTAACGGATATGAAACAAATGTGCTGGTGGTTGAGAATGGGTTGCCTGAGTTTTGCTTCAGGGGCTGAGTCTCTACATTTGTTATTAATCAGGAACATAATTATATTTGGAGCAAGAAAAAGAAATCATTTATCATGGCAGGCCAGGATGAGAGAGTCCCAAATCATAGGGCTGTCAACCTACCAGCTGAATCAAATCATTACTGCCAGCTCAATCATTTTAGGTTAACCTGGAGGCAAAATGGAGACTTGTCAACACCATTACCAGTTAGAAAGGAAAGATTTTTTCCCCCCTACTCACTGGCATGATGAACAAGTAAAAATGCCCCCAGATGGATATGCGAAGAGAGTAGTTTTACTTCCTTTGCAATGATGGCCATGTGGGTGTGGAATAAAGAGTAAGGAGAGCAAATAACACAGGAGGTGGTTGGTAGCAGGAAGGCAAGTATTCAGGTCTGACCTTGTACCCTCTTATCCCCGAGATAGCCATGGCATGACCAGGGAAGCCAGACACCTTCGTCGTGTGGAGATCTAGTTTGGAGCTTGTGTAGTAAGCTATTACTGTAGTAATAAACACTGGGGCTGTGTCAGCCAGCAGAATGTAAATATTTAAAGGATCTGATTGGCAGTGAGCCGTTTCAAGAGCCTTCTGTTTATAATCATTCACTGATGTAAATGTTTCCTATTATATAGGCAGCATGTGGTAGGTTACTGAACTTCACTGCCTGGGCTAAAGTAACACGAAGAATGTAGAAATCTGGCAGCCAGGGAATGCCTTGGCTACTTTTTCAATACCCCGCCAAGCTTTCACATCTTGCTGTCGTGATCGTTGCCCCCTGGCGGGTCCCATGTGGTGCTGGTGTTTTTGAGTTAACACACGTGATGGAGGGTTGTAGCAACCTGAATTTCCTTAGATTGCTTGCTTGGCTTCATAGGCAGGGATCATACATTTGCTCTGAACAGATAACCTTTTGGTCTCAACAGCTTCCGTAGGTCAAGTTCACTTTCATTGGACTAGAGATCTTCTCATAGCAGAATCATTTCTGATAATCACCAAGGGATAATAAAATACCCACATATTTTGACTGCTTCATCAAAGAGATGGTCTGGATCAAGTACTGGTATCATGCTTCTCACTTATATTTTATTTTATTTTTTTCAAAGATTTTATTTATTTGAGAGAGAGATATTTTATTTATTTGAGAGAGAGAGAGGGACTCTATCCCAGGACCCTGGGATCATGACCTGAGCAGAAGGCAGACACTTAAGGTACTGAGCCACCCAGGTGCCCCCTCTCTTACTATTTTAAATGATGACCCTTTGTCCTTCATTTTAATTTTGATTGCATCAAGTTGTCCACCTTCATGCTCGTGTTGATGCCAACCTTGATTCAGCTTTTGGGAAGAGACTCCAAGACCCCCTTTCCTTATCTAATTTAACATACTATTTGCTGGTAACCTCGGATCTCATTTTTCTTCACCCAGTCTGGGCAGCGATGGATTGTCATGTAGCTGAGGAATGTTTCCTGACCTTGCGCTCTCTGTGTGGGTGAGGTGGGCACTCTACCACTTGCTAGTGGATGAATAATTGATTATTGGATGAATATTGAATATTGGATGAGTAAATGATTAACTGGCTGGGGCCCACGTTATCAGAGAATAAGATTCAGTGGGACCACGGAAAGGAATGGGTTTTCGGAACAGCAGGGCAGAGATTGCGCAATGGGGCCCCATTTCCTCCAGCGAGCCTGTCCCAAATATGCCATCCTCAGTGCTCTTTCCTTATCTTACTTCGTGGTTTTTATTGGTTGTACCATTTCCCTGTTTTATGAAATTGCATTTGCAGTGTTCAGTTTCAAGACCTTCATGTCTATCAACGTATAGGTGTCAGTTTCATAAAGAATTTTTGGAGCACCTGCTCATTTTCTATTGCTGCTTTAATAAATTACTGCAAACTCTGTGGCTTAAAACTGCACCCACTAATTATCGCACAGTCTTAGAGGTCAGAAGCTCTGGTGGGCATGGGTGGACCCTTGGCTTAGGGTTTGATAAGCTTGCAACCAAGCTTGTTGGCTGAGCTGCAGTCTCATGTGGAAGAACTTGGAAAAGAATCCACTTCAGGGTCGTTCAAGTTGTTGGCAAAGTTCAGTCCCTTGCAGTGGGAGGACTGAGGTCGTTGTTCCTCTCTGGCTATCAGCCAGGGGTCCCTCTCTGCCCCAGAGGCCACCTGTACGCCTTCTCACAGGACCTTGCCCATCTTCAGACGAGGGGTAGTGCTGGAATCCTTCTCATGCTGCAAATTTCTCTGACTTTCCCCTTTGCCACTGTGAGAGAACCTTCTCTGTCAAAGGGCTGATGTGATTAAGCCTACCTGGATGATTTCCCTTTCTTCAGGTCACCTAGTAAGTAACCTTAATAATGCTGGTAAAATCCCCTTTGCCCTGCAAAGTAACATAATGGCTGGGGCAGCGTTGGGGAGTGAAATCAGGGGTCCCTCTGAGAATTAGCCTTCTGCTTACGGCATGGTGTGTGTGTAGGGGGGGAATTCATACCAGATTAACTGCAGGAAAGGTTGTTTGGAACATTTAGCACTGTACTTTCCTCCGCACCATGTTGTGCCTCCTTGTCAGCATCTCAGTCCACATTTCAGCCACTTCCTTCCAGAGTCTAAAAGGCTCCGAATCACGTGCTGACTCGAGCAGTTATGCCTCCTCATGGTGACATTTCAGGAACCCCTGTTTCTTGACTCTGTAGCAGCTCTGGACTTGGAAATATCATTGTGGGATCTCTCAGAGAATACCAAGGCTGCATGCCCCCATGTTCATATAGGTTACGCAAACAGTTTTGAGTTTTCCTCATTTGATTAATTACCGTTGAGATTCCCGCTAGATGAGTCCTAGTGAGAAGGTGTGTCCATGTGTCCATGTGCGCTGAGGTCTCCCTAAACGCTCCTGGCCTTGAGGGTTCTGTGGTATTCCTCCTGAGCTAGTTGCAGGCGCTTCTGCTTTTGGCTGCATAGCCCTGTCCGTCCCAACAGGCGTCCTCCTCTGCATACACCATCCCGCCACCTGTCTGTCGTCTGTCCGGCATTTAACTTGACGCAGCGTGCGCTCCTTGCCTTCCCTGGATGAACTAAACACCTTTCAGGGCAGGAACTGAAGTGGCTTTATAAACTAGAAGTCTTATTTTGTAATTCAGGGCCAGGAAGCTTAGGGGACCCCATATGGCACCTTCTCCCTGCTGCCGTGATTTCATCCTGCTGCTGCCAAGAGGTCCTTCCTAAAATACCATGTGCATCAAGATGCTGTTGCTCTCCCCAGCTTGTCAGTGGTTCTTCGTCAGCTGCTAAATCATCCCCAAGACTCCTGGCCACCTCTAGTTCTCACCGTTTCCTAGATAAAAACCTCGACTACAACCAGTAGTTATCTCTCAGTGTTTTCTCTGTCTTAGCAGCGTACATCATATGTTGCATGTAATTGTTTGCTCTTCCCGGTGAGAATCCAAGCTTCTGAAACACAGTCACTGTGCCTTACCTCCCTTTGTCACCTGGGGGTTTGTATCGGCCTGCCATGCCTAAGGACTCAGAAAGCATTGGCGAAACTGATTTGAACATGCCTATTAAGAGATTATTTAATACATATGTATTGAGTCCCTACTGTGGTCCTGCACTCTGCAGTGGCTGAAAGGTGAGAGGCGAACAGGATGTGACGTCTGGCCTTGAGAAGATCCTGAGTTCCTGGAGAAAGACGTGGGCTCACTTGTTCCATGACGAGAGTTCTAAGCGAGGTGTGCATGAGGTGTGAGCATAGAGGTCAAAGCACTCTATTCCACCTGGTGGGCTAGGGGAAGACTGGGTAGGCAGCTTGGAGGAGGTGACATTTGGACGTTGTCTTGGGATGAGGGGGCATTCGCAGAGTGAGTCGTTGCAACAGAATGGGGGATGGGAGAGCCTTCTGGGCCAAGAACACAGATGTGTGCAAGCATCGATGTATGTAAGGGGATGTGCCATCAAGGCAATGGGCTCAATTTATTAGAACCTGCGAGCCAGTTGTAAAAATAAGGCTGCAAGGGTAGGCTGAAGCCAGATTACAGGAAGCCTCAAATGCCTTGAATTTTGCCCAGTAGACCCTGAGTGGCCATGAAAGGCTTTTCGGGAAGTAACGTGTGATGAGATTAATAGTTTATCCTTGATTCTTTCACATGGGAAGCATGGGAAGATGGCGATTTGCTTGAATGTTGGCCCGGCAGCTGGCTGCCTGCATCCGTGCTCTTTGGTGGCCCTGCAGCGTGGCCCTGGAGGGGGGCCGGAGGGAGTGTAGGGAAGAGTGGTCATGGCCTGTGGAAACTGGTCCTGCCTCACTACTCCCCCCCACCCTTGTTTCTGGCTGCCCAGCTGCCCTGGACTCAGCTCCCTCACTCCCTCTGGAGAGGGAGAATCCTGCTGGACCCTGACTCACAGCTTCCACGCCCACTGCTCCTTATCCATCTCCTTCCTCTGTGCCTCCTGTAGCTTCAGCCACGTTGCCCTGCTGTGGAATATCTGATGCAGTATCTGCTTCAAAACCCTCTTTTCTTCCTCCACCGTCCACTGGGGAAACAATAAACACTTGATAGATTACAGTCACTTGGTCTAGGGTCTGTTCTTTCAACTTCCAGATTTACTAATTTTGAAAGAACACAGAGAGGAAAGTTTGTCTTCTGTTCTTTTTTTCCATGCCACTATTTATCTCTTAAGTGGAACAAACTGAGAAGCTGAAAATCCCTAAGAAACCCTCTATTGCCCCATTGTCTGTCACAGGACTTGAGTATCGTGGGCACTTGCATGGAGGAAGTTGGGGAACCAGTGATAAAAACTAAGCTGGAAACGAGTGGAGAAAATGACTGATACTATACGAAGCAGGAGGAAAGGGCTTCAAAGGAGGTACTTTTACGAAACCTCTTTAGAGCTCTTGTATCTTTTGCTCCTCAGAGGATATATTCTTGGCAAGTTGAAAAACCATTTTATTATGTATATGTAGTAAAATACATAGAGTCCAACACATGCTCCATCCTTGGAAAATCTTGTGAAATCGGGAAAATAGAGATAATGAATAACTATTTTGAGTGAAACAAGCCTTAGAGCAGTCATGACAAATAAGAAATGTCCCCAAGAGACTTTTCTGAAGCTAAAGTAGAATTCCAGAGCCAGTCCTCCATGGCCCCTCACTTAGGCTCACGCTCACCATGGGCTTTGACTTACAAACGTGCTTTGACTTCTGATTTACGACAACTTGGAAAAAACAACCGCCACCACCAGAAGTAGGTCCTTTACATAAACTCCTTTTTGTAATTTTCAATTTATTTTGTCTCTTTATATTTTAAACTGCTGCTCCCACAGCACTTGGTATTATAAACAGTTCTGTGTTGGAAACTTAACACGGCTTGTTCTGTTTAGTGATGGTATAAAAGCATTTTTATTTAAACTACTCTTTCTCACCTCGGCATTTCCCCAAATTTTCCTCATTTTCAGTAAAGTGTATTCTTCTATTTGTAAAAATAAATAAATAAATAAAAGTGGCGGAACGAGAATAAAAAAGTCATTTGACATGATGTGAATGTGCATTTAACCTGGTAATTAGCCAATAAGATGGGTTTTTCTAGTTTTACCTCCATGGAAAAACAGACTCTGTATCAGCACATTTCATATTATGTTACAGAAATAAGGAGTGTTTGACTGGGTCTCTATCTGTTTTGCCTCTGCAGCAACTAGCATGCTGTCTGGATTGGTCCTAGACCTTCATGGGCAAGGTCTAAGATCTTTGGGTAACTGGTGGCACTCAGCACGGTAGACTGTGTTGAGTTATTCAGGAGTAACACCTTGAAGAATTCATGAATGTATTTTCCTAGAGTTGTTTATGTACATTTCTCAGCACACATGGCTATCTTGATTACAGATGTGATTCAGGTCACTTTTTGGGGTTTCATTATGGTTGTAGTTCGAAGTTCATTTAAAAATTAATGAATATTTTCCCTTAAAAGCAATCCTTCTATGTTCATGGACACATGGTAGGCGTGACAGACGGGCCAGGCCTTTGTGAAAAACAGGAAAGAGACTACACATTATGTAGTCTGTATTACTAGAATACTAAAGATAAAATATCCTATTGTGTGTGTATTACATAATTACAAATTCTGCACTTTTAGTGCACGGATGGAAAAAATTAAAAAATAACACATAGTCATTGAACAAAGTTTAGTGCCTGTTTTTTTCTTAGATTTCCTCCACAGCAAGCTCAGATCACTGTGTGTATGTTGCCATCCAATTACAGACTGTTGGTCTTTTTTGTTTCATAATTCATTTACATAGTTTATCATCACAGTTGTATTTCCAAAAGCTATTTGATATCCTTGACATGTTTTAGACTGGGGTAAGCAAGTCACTTCTATCCTTATTAATTAAAAATAGGTAAATGCCTTCTGATCCTTGGGTTCTTTCAAGGCCCTCTTCTTTGGAGAATTATGAAAAAATCATGAGATTGTATTTATTTTTATTTTTTAAAAATTTTATTTAAATAATTTTTAAGTTAATTAATTTTTTGAGAGAGAGATTGAGCAGTGGGAGAGGCAGAGGGACAGGGATGAGAGAATCTTAGGCAGACTCCCTGCTGAGCACAGAGCCCAATGTGGGGGCTCCATCTCAGGACCCTGAGGTCATGACCTGAGCTGAAATCAAGAGTGAGATGCTTAACTGACTGAGTCACCTAGGCGCCCTCTGAGATTGTATTTAATGCAGGAAATTATTATTTCTTGAATTCACTAGTTCTCTGTACAAACGTGCACCAGTTTTGCTACAAAACAATATTGTTGCAAAGATACTGTAAAAAGCCCTTATGCTTGGTCTTGTTGTCTTGCTTGCTTCTCATCCTCTCTCCCTCCCCTCCTTCCTCTCTTTTCCCCATTTTCCACTTGTCTCCAATTTAAATTCCCTCTGTTGCTGCTCTCCCACCCTTCTTTTGTTACTGTTTTTCTTCCTAATTATCTTGTGAGCTGTGATTTGCTCTGATTTTCAGGGGTGGGTCCATGTCCCAGAAAACCTAGACGAGTGAGAAGCTGTTGATAGAAATCAAGTATCTTCCACATCATTAACTGAGCAGGCTGTAGCATTGATGAAACTTCTTGTACTGTTTCCATAAACAGGTTTCACTATCAGATTTACCATTTATAAACCCCGGGAGACCTAAATGTAAATTTCAGTTTATCTGTTCGTAACGACTGATTTATGCTTTAATGATTTCTATTTCGGAGACATCGTAACAACAGCACATTTAATTTGGATGCTGCAGGGAGATGATAGAGCCCCATGAAAGAGAATGCGTATTTTCTTAATCGTGTGCAAATGATACTGTTTATATGGACTTACAAGCTCTGATTTCCCTGGATCATTTTTCTAGCCTCTAAAGTAAGAAATTAAGGTTTGATATAAACTTATTTTCTTTCAGCTTTATTTCTAATAGCCAAAGTGTTTACGAACCCAAACATTCTGGCTTCCTCCAAATTTGCCTTAAATGATAAACATGTATTCACCAACTTAGGGCAAGTTATGTTGACTTCAATTTTGCTAAAATCCAGTAGATAGAGGCTCGTTTGGATCTGCTGTGGTGTTTGTTGATTTCTCTAAGAGATGATTTCAGTTCTCTTGCACTCCGTGATGTCTAGACTTCCTAGTGAATATTTATAAGGTAGTCCAGGGCAAGGTCTTTGCCTAACATAAGGGGATGGCATTGGCTCCATTAAAGACAGGCGACTATTGGTCTTGTCAGAAGACATGTTTATTTCAACCTCCAGCAATACAAAACAGGGCAAGGCATGAAACCACAACCTAATCCTCCCATTTTCAGATAAAGCTTACTTTTTGCAATAAATTGTCTTTTAAGCTACCTATAGTTATTTGGTCAAATGCCAGCTTAAAGATGGCAGCAATTACCCAATTTGTGAAGATAACCCCATTTTAGGTCTTGCAATTCAGTGTAATCCCCTTGCAGAGTAATGCTATCCATATTACAGCATTGAGGTGATAGGGAGGTCTTTGAAGCTTAGATTCCAATTTTGCAAGCTCTCTGATACCTTTTAGAAGCTCCTTATTTTCACCAAAGATCTTTTTGCACACAGTTAGGATCCTTCTCACCTGAAGAAAGTCCTGTCTCTGTGTTCACAGTAGCTGCAGAGCCAACATCAAGTTTGGGGAGTCCATTGGCTTGAAAGTAGAAGAAACAAAACTGCCAAATCCATAAAAGTTTTTAATGTGGCAACTTTAAAAGAAAACCACAGCTAGAATGCCCATGAACTTGAAAGTCTATTACTAGATTTGAGCAAACATTTATAGTTTCGTATAAAGTTAGTAGACATCTGGACAATTAAAATTATAATAGTTAGGGGTGCCTGGGTGGCTCAGTGGGTTAAAGCCTCTGCCTTTGGCTCAGGTCATGATCCCAGAGTCCTGGGATGGAGCCCCACATCAGGCTCTCTGCTCAGCAGGGAGCCTGCTTCCCTTCCTCTCTCTCTGCCTGCTTCTCTGCCTACTTGAGATCTCTGTCTGTCAAATAAATAAATAAAATCTTAAAAAAATTATAATAGTTAAACTTGTAAGGTTTTTTAGATATTCCATTTCCAATTATATATTATCATCTCTTAGCCTATTACTGTTTGTGAACTTTTATATTTTTTTAATTTTTAAAAAAGATTTTATTTATTCATTTGACAGATAGAGATCACAAGCAGGCAGAGAGGCAGGCAGAGAGAGAGGAGGAAGCAGGCTCCTTGCTGAGCAGAGAGCCTGATGCAGGGCTCCATCCCAGGACCATGGGATCATGACCTGAGCCGAAGGCAGAGGCTTTAACCCACTGAGCCACCTAGGCACCCCACTGTTTGGGAACTTTTAAAAAAGTATAGAAGAATACCTGGCTCATAATGAAATAGTGAGTTGCTGTCTTTGATTTTTCGACATGCCTAGTGCTAGATGGATGCACTCAGTCATATTATGCCTTAGAAAATGCAAATGCAGCTGACAAGAGAACATAATCATTATTTGTGTCGATTTGTATATGATCCCATGGGTGTTCAGAACTGGTAAAGAATGACCCAAGATTGAGAATATCAAATGAAAAATTTCAATATTATGGCTGTTGTAGAAATTAAATTACTTTTTACTGGACTGTGTGAAAAATGTTTTCATCCATAGAAAAATAGTGTTTAGAAATGAAATGGGGAATTCTTATCATGGGGCCATAATTTACTCACCATAAACATCTTTTGTTTATGATGGCAATGGTTTCAAAAAGTTGTCTATGCTTATAAACCAGGAGATGCTGAAGAGTTTTCTCTTACTGTGGCTCTTCCTCAATAGCCTCTTCTTTCCTAGCTAAATTATTTCTGAGTCAGAATTATAATTTCCTCCTGGGGGATTTAATCATATCAGTAGTTTGGCATGTCTATGGTTCCATGCATGGCAGAAAGCTGTTTGAAAAAACAAGACAAAACATCACTGTATATAAGAGGGAATGGCCATGGCCAGCTGGACTCCATCTGTTCTCCATTTTCCCCATCTGTAAAATGGGATAATAATAGTATCTACCTCATAGAGTTGTTATTAAATGACACTCATAGAGTTGTTATTAAATGACAATTAATTAAATTATTTAATTAATTAAATAGTGAATGTGAAATCCTCAACAGAGGGTCTGATGCTTACCTAGAACTCAGAAAATATTCAATAGTAACTGCAACAACTACACCGGAACCTCAATGAGAACAAGCCTCACTTGGGGCCAGTGTGTTATACTCACTTACGTGGTGTGTAGCTTTGGGGATTCTAAAGTGCTAGAATGGACGGTTGCAGGTGGGTATTATAACTTCTCTCCTGGGGTCCCTTTAGAAATAGTCCATCTGGTAGCCCATGGATGAAACCCTTCAACTCAGACGTGCCTCTTGTTTCAAGGTTTTTCACTGTTTTTGTTGTTTTCTTTTTTTGCTTTTTAAAAAAAAATACAGTGAAAATGCATTGAAAGAACATAATTTTCTACTCTTCTTTAGTTTTGGTAATATTTACTTGTTTTTTTTTTTTAAGAACCAAAGGAAATTAAACATGAATACATGTGTTGACTTCCCTTTGTGGAATGGATGTCTAAATGTAGATGTGGATTTCTGAGCATTGCAACATATGAAACACATACCAGCCTGCCAAAGTCTTCTCCCTGAGCCATATATAAATTGTTTGGGAAGGTTTGTACACACTTGTAATGAAGAGTCTGACTCCAATTTTTGATGTTTGATTGCTGACAGTGTTTGATCTCCCACCTGCATCTGGGGAAGCTGATAAGGAAGCCCAGATGCTCCCTCCTCTGGTGCCGCGGGCACCCACGTTCGGGGTCCTCACCCTGTCCCAGTCCCTAACTATTATGAAAACCTCAAGCCAGTTGCCTTTCCCTCCTTTCTCAAGTTGTCATTTTGATGTCTGCCCTCCCCTCCCCACAAACATTTTATACCTTCTTGGTCTATGTGTGTGTGTGTGGGGGGGGGGGTGTCACCAGTCTCAATATTCAAAACAAATTTGGGGTGGAGGTCTAGCCTCATCCCATGGAGTGGCCACAATAATACTGGATATAAAGTTTACTGTCAGAGCTTCTTATCTGCATTTCAGATGTTATTTGCGTGTTCTAAATATTGTCAGAAGGAAATAACAGTGATCACAAGAAGGTGCTTACTTTCTGATAAGTATTATATTAAGCCTTTACATGGATAAATTATTTCCTTTACTCCAACAACTGCCATTTGCTCTACAGTGCCCTATTTTCAGGGACAAACAGAGACCCAGAAAGATTAAATTACAGTTTCAATGCCACGTAAGTAGTAAGTGGCCAAGGTGGGATTTGAATCCAGGCGATGTGGGTTCAGTACCTCTCTGCTCCGTTGCCTTTCCATTCCTATAAACCTACCATACAATCTTTGTAAAGCATTTAATTGAGGAAATCATCTTTGCCTTCCTCTTTTCAGCCCTCACATATTAAAAAAAAAAAAAAGAGGTTATAGCACACATCCAAAACTGTATACGTATGGTGGTCTCGAGCCAATTCTCATGCACGAGAACAGGGCTCCTTTCTCCCAAGCAAACACCGGTCCTGTGCCTAGCAGGCAACTGACAAATGTTTCTTAAAGTGAAATAATATGCCAGTATTTAGATATGAGTGCTTTCTGTCTTCTGGGTTTTTTTTCCTCTTGACTTCTCTGGTCAAATTATTGATTTGTGCTTGTGGGTGAAATGCTCTCAGAAAAATCAGTTGGAGTAATGGAGGAGAATTTTTAAAAAAAATTACATACTTAAAGGAATATGTCATTTTGCTGATAAAACAGTAATGATATTTTAGGGCTTGGCACTCCTGTGGTAGTTTGTATTATAGATGCTGGAATCACACCTGATTATATGTATATATGATTGACCATCTGGATGGTGAGCCCTGAGAATACAAAACTAACATATTACGGGATTCTGCATCATTTACTGCACTTACAGACCTTCACACATGGGCATTTCTCAGTAAATGTTGATGAAGTTGTTAAATAACTATGAAACTATGTCTAAAATGCATAGATTATACCTTGGAGACATGGCCACCAGATACCATGCGGTTCCGTCTGCTTTATGCTTATCAACTCTGGTCCCTACAGTAAGGCAGGACTATTTTCTCCACTGCCTGGAGTTTCATAGAGAGTAAATTCTAGAACTGTGACTCATTCACTGTCATCAACATCACATCAACTGTGACTTCTGCCACTCTGCCTTTCTATCTGGAGTTGAGATCTTAAAACCCTAAGCTTATTGTCCCTGGAGAGGGAGATCTTTGAAATGTATTCAGCTGCTTATTTTTTTTTCTAATAAACCTGTCTGGAAATCCTTTGTTTTCAAAAAGACAGAATATGGGAGAAGATTATGTAGGTTTCCTGCCTGACCCTGCTTTCCACCTCTTCTCTCTAAAGTCTTCTCATTAAAGAAAGGGAAAACATTTTGATTATGGTTATTTAGGGACTCAAATTTAAAAGACATTATAAGACTGGAGCTGGGGATGGTTAATGTGAGAAAGATGTTCTGCCTTGAAGAGGAAAAGGACAGAAGGCAGGAGGGGAGTTCCAGGCAGAGTTTCTAGGCATTCCGAGAGGGAGGTGCTGGTGTGGGCTGTATAGACTTTGGAACCAGACAGTCTGTCCTCAGTTGAAATCCTAGACTTTACTTTAGTGAAAGCAGCAGGCCCTTCTGTGGGCAAGTTACTTAACCCCTGTTGAGGGGAGGGTCTCTTTCTCTTCATCTACAGAATGGAGACACTGATTTTCACCTTCAGGGTTGTTGTGAGGAAGAAATGGACCCCAGTGGTCACAGCTGCCCCTCTGCTAATAATCCCTCCATTAGAATAGGTCCCCATGTCCATGAAACACAACTGCCCTCACCCCTCCAGCACCAGATGTCATGGAGGCTCACGCATGTTCAGACCCAGATAGACTTTTGATCTCAACGAAGTCACAAAACTCTGTTACTCAGTTCCTCCATGAAGGAAAGAGAAACAATAAATTTGCTCTAAATACCTATAGTTGACAGAATAACATAGTAGAAGGGAAGCGCCACATCATCCTGATTTATTACCAATTTTTGTAAAGGATGCTTGCCTTGCAGAAGCTGTCATCTTGAGTCAAAGACAGTGGCTGCATTCAGTACAGGTGGATAGTATAATTTTGTGGAATATGTTGGGGTTTGCTGCAGGCCATGCTGATGTATAAAGGTGGGGATGGAGACAAACCTCACACCGAAAGCATTAGAAACCAGCCCTGCAGCCATCTAGATCCCAACATCATGAAGATGGTGTTCTGTTCTGACACACTGTACCTCCCTAGGTCACGCTCATGTCTTCCCTGGTAGTCCTCCCCAGTGTTCCTCCCCTTCTCAAGGTCAGGGAAGCCCTTGGCTGGGCTCTACAAATACACATGACCATGTGGCCATCACAGCAAAAGACTTTACAGTTGAAGAGGCCCAAGCCTTGACATACAAATGCTCTGTACAGTGCATGCGTGGAGTTGGGAGGAGCATCACAGAGCTCAGTGTGAGGCCACAGCTTGGAGAGGAATGGCGAAGGTTATGGATGGGTCAGGGAAGGTCTTATCTGCCAGGCCACGGAGATTAGACTTCATCCTGTGGGCAGGAGGCATTTCATGGGTGACTTCGTGGAAGATGGATTTGGGAAGGGGGTTGGGTTGGAAGGAGGCAGGGTGACCCATGATGGCTAGGAAACAACTGCCGTCCTCCACATGAGGGAACTGAGGATCTGGAGCAGGACAATGGGAGCAGACAGGACTGCACATGCTCCCATGGCAGGGAGTCAGTAGCCTCAGTGTCACAAATGAAGATCACCCAAGTCTGAACCAAATCTGAAGTTGACTTTCCTCCCCTCCTCACCTATGACATGACACATCCTATTAAATCTCTTGACAGTCTTGTATAAGCCCATCATCCCTATAATGACTTTAAACTAAAGAAAGAGAAAAAAGAAAGAGTTATTTAAAGATAACTATGGTACATATTTAAAAATTCAGTTATAATCAGTTCCTATGGAGTTAGAAGAAAACTTGTAGACAGGTGGGGTGTGGGCGTCCATGGGCTGAATGTGGGTGGGTCAGGCAAGGCACACGAGGATGAGGACAGTAATTTTCCCACTGGCTTGCCGTGATGAAACTGGAGCCATTGGATGACTTCATGGAGAAGGGATTAGAGTTTAATATTCAAAAAGGAGGCTTGAGTTCGCATGTCATGTAGCCCCAAAATAGAAACTTGCTCTTTTTCAAATGTCTCTAAAGGACCAGAGGATCAGGGGTGGAACATGTTCAAATCCAGCCCATGTGGCATCATGCTTTATGGAAATGACTCGGCCTAGTGAAGCAGCCACGGTGCCTCACACATCAGCCAGGATACTAAGGCCACTGCTCTTTTGCCAGGGGTTTAGACCTCTATTTTTATATATAAAAACAAGAATGGCTCTCAAGACATGACTGTTCTAAGTCCTTGGCTAGTTCCTGTGTACATCTCAGGTTTCTGCCCAGGTGTTACCGTCTTTGAGGGAGGTTCTTTGACCTCTCTGGTCCCACTGAAACATTTCCCTTCTGTCACATAACACTCGGCAAATCGAATTGGAATTGGCCTGTCTGCCTGATAGACCATGAGGTCTTTGAAAGTAGGGACTGTTTGATTTGTGGGTTTTCAACACCTAAACAGTGCCTGGCATGCATTAGGCATTTGGTAAATGAATGAATGCAAAGTATCTTGGATTGTACTCTATACCAGCTCCTTTTGCGCTCATTTTTGTAATCTAGTTCTGGTTTTCTTTTCTTTTTTTTCCCCTCCTTTTGGGGTGTGTGTGTGTGTGTGTGTGTGTGTATGTTTGTCTTAAAACATAGTTCTGTAATGCCTGGTTTCCTTCCGCAGCAGTGGAGTGAGTTAGTAAGGCTGTTTGTAAATCCTTAGGTCACATGAAAAAGTACAAATTATACTGTTTTTGTATCCATAAAATATTTTAGTTGGAGCCTGTGCTTATATTCATAGTTTACTGTCAAGCAGACCAATTACTTACATCAGCCACTGGTGAATCCACATGACCGCTTCAGCGGAGCCCTCGGAAACGGGGTGGGAGAAGGTAGGAGGTGGTCAACATGGTAACACAGTCTGCTGAATTTATCAGCCAGGTGAATGCCTTCCACAGTGCTCTCTGATTTTTCTCACTGTTGCTGTTTCTTTTTTTAAAATCCCAAAAGTCCCATCGGTAACTCTATAAAAAGACATACAATGAAAAAAAAAATCTTTCCTCAAGAGGAAACTGTGACCTCAGTAAACCTTGGGAAAGACTCCATATGGTTTTAATCCTTTTGATTTAAAAATTGCTGCGCACATGTGTGTCTGTGTGTGCATTGCACGTGTGTGTGTGTTGGTGCTTTGGATGCGGGTGTAAAGTGGGGAGGGATTTAAGACATTGTAACACAAAAGGCAATAGTCCTTCTGACAACAGAGACTTCCAAAACACAAAAAAGCTAAGTATTTCTACTTTCTCCAGAATCTTTTTGCAAGAATTGATCACAAAAGTGAGAAAAACAGTTGCCAACATTGCTTATCATGGATGTTCTATCAGCTCTGTTTTGGAGAAAGGATTTTTTTTTTCCTTTTCCTAAGGACTAGACTAGAACTTACTTTTTGTCAATGGACGGCAACTCAAGAATCTTGGAATCTTTTTTTTTTTTTAAGATTTTATTTATTTATTTGACAGAGAGAGATTACAAGTAGGCAGAGAGGCAGGCAGAGAGAAAGAGGTAGAAGCAGGCTTCCCACTGAGCAGAGAGCCCAGTGTGGGGCTCGATCCCAGGACCCTGAGACCATGACCTGAGCGGAAGGCAGAGGCTTAACCCACTAAGCCACCCAGCTGCCCCAAGAATCTTGGAATCTTGCTAGCAGTCAAAAGAAGTATTCCCTTCACAGTACTCAAATGAGCAGATTAATGTATTTATTTATTTATTTATTTAAAGACTTTATTTATTTACTTATTTGACAGACAGCAGGAGAGAGAGCACAAGCAGTGGGAGCAGCAGAGGGAGAAGGAGAAGCTGTCTCCCCACTGAGTGGGGAGCCTAATGAAGGGCTCAATCCCAGGACTCTGGGATCTTGACCTGAGCTGAAGGCAGACACTTAACCGACTGAACCACCCAAGCGCCCCTTGGATGAGTAGTTTAAATTAAAAGCAAAGTTTCTGAGAGTCCAGAAACTTACTGCTCAGCCAAGGTCTTTCTTTGCAAACACCTTGAGAATGTACTGTTCATCTGTGTAAGCTATTAAGGTAAAAAGCTAACTATCAGTTTGGGGCCAGTGATTGGCATCTGGTTTTGCTCTCTGGAATGTGGCTCACTTAAAAGGCTACTCCAGACTCATTACATTTCACAGTTTTCATGGCCCCCATCTGTTCACTGCATGGAATTGCCACACCTTTCCATGAGTTCTGTACATTTTCCATTATTCTGGCTTTATAAAGGCTTTGTGATTATATGGGCTCTTTTTGGAATCAGCATCCAAGTAAAGTCCAATTTTGTTTCTCTTTAATTACGTTTCTACTCCAAGAAGTAAAAGGATAGTGTAGAAGATTTTAGTATGATCACCGTGTCCCGCTACTTTTCAAAAGGTCTCTTCAGAGAATGACTACAATTTAATTAATTTTAAGCCATTCATGGTTGTAGGCAGTTACCGTGTGGCTTTTCAAAAACACCAAACAAGCAAGCCTTTTTTTAATCCCCTCCTCTGAAGTCACAACTTTTCTTTGTCAAAAATTAGAGGATTTACAGATTTAAAGAATTAATCCTGAGGCAGTTGCACATGTTTTGAGGAAGTTGAAAGAAAGTTCAATGCTTACGGCCATTCAAAACATTTCTTGAGAAGCATAATTGATATGCAGCTCAGAGCATTCCCTATCCTCCAGATTACCTGGTGGATACACAAAGTCAGCTAATCCAAAGTTTAATTTGTCATTTCCTTTCCCAGATTGTTCTTTTTTCTGTGAGTGGCAATAGCCCCCGCCCAACTCAGTAAGTGCCCTAGAGGATACCTCATCCAATGCCCACCCATGACCACCAACCTGCATCCAGTCAGTCATGAATCAGCTTGATTTTCCTTCCCACTACCTTCTCATCTCCTGCCATGGCCATTCATACCACTTCTCTATTCTACTCCAAATGCTCCGGTTGCTTCTTCCCTTGCCTGCCTGCTGCGAGTCCCCAGCCCACTCACCCACCGTGGCGGTCAGAGGGATCCTTCTCAAATAAGATGATCAATGAATACTATTTGCCTGTTTGAAACTCATGAATGACTGCCCCGTTGAGTTCAGGAGAGATGCAAATTTCTTTTGCAGACTCAGCATGACCCCTCCATGCCTTTCATTTCCTGATACCTCTCTGATTTGAATCTCTTTCTGGGGGATGCCTCCCTGTTTTCCTGAGTTTGGGCTTGGGACTCTCCTCTGAGCCCCATGGCACTCAGTGTTTCCTCCAACACAGCACTTAGGACACTGATTATAATGGTATGTTCAGATCTCTGCATCATCCTCTGGACTGGGAACTCCATGAAACTAGGGACTCTGCTCCCTGTTACCTCCTAGCGCCTAGGAAAACTGCCTGGCACATAGTACCCACTCAGTAAATGTCTGTTAAATGAAGGGAATTTCACTCTGGGGGGATTTTACAAGGTGAGACAAAATGTCATTCAATAGATTTTGCAGTTGCTTTATCTAATTATAGTTGCTAGAATCCCCATGTGAAGTGAAGGCATCATGGCCCTCATGTAGTCAATTTCTTAGCTGAGACCATTTACTTTGATTTCTTGTTCGGTTCCTCAGTGCTTTAGTATGATTGGCAAGCACACTGTAATTGGATTCAGAAAATGCTTCGGGTCAAGCCCTGGCAATATCCCTTAATCTGTGGGACTGGGTACATCAACTGATTTTTCTGAGACTCCGTTTCCTCCTCTGTTAAATAACGATCCTGAAATTTACACAAGTGATCACATGTGCAAATGCCTGAACTGATGCCTAGCACATAGTAGGTACTCAATAAATGATAGTTTCATGTATTGTCATGTGTGAGAGCTAAGAAATACTGGTATTTCATGTTGGTCAAGATGTTTTGGTGTTAATTATATGAAATCAAGCCACTGTGTGTGACATAATTTACCAATCCTGTCTCAGTGTCTTCATTTTACTTTAAAAACTACTAATACAGCTCTAACCAGTCTAACCAAACACACTCACACAGCATTTTCATCAATTCTATCTTGTTTGTGATCTATTTTTCATTTCTATCGTTGTATCTTATTCTATAGAAAATTCATGGTTTAGCTTCAAGAAGAGGAATGGCCCTGTTTCTAAGTTTGCTTTGTTTTGTTGGTTTTGAGCTAAACGTTTCTGAAATAATGCCAAATTTATATTTAAAAAATTATATTGACACTAAAGAAAGACACTAGTGTCATGACCCTTCCAGGTAATTTCACACGTGTCTCCTTTTGAAGCATTATCACGCGTCTTGTTTTGTTTTTTTTTTTAGCTACAACACTTTCCATGGATTTTTGAAGCAGTGACCGTGGAGCTTTTTTCTCTGTAGGCAGAGTTCACGGTTGACAAATGTGTCTTTAGGACATGATACAATCAACGGTAGGAAAAAAACAAATTCAGTCTCTGCCTTCAAGGAGCTCTTTTTGTTTTGACTCTCAATTTAATTAATCTAATGAACGTGATTAAAAGCACGTCTATTGACTTGCATGCTTACCAAGTCTTTGAAAGTATGTGACACTAAGGTTGAATGAAGATGAGTAGCTGGTTTAGTTCTAAGCCATGCCCTTGAAAGAACAACCAAGAGTTCCAAAGTATGTGTCACAAGGAGCATCTGTCCTATGGGCATCTTCACTGTATAACCAGGTCATAAATTTGAACATTCATTTAACCAGAAGAGAACCTTTCTCCCCACACTAGCACTCACTGAGTTCAGTGGCCATCCACTGGGGGCCTTCTCTGCTCTGAACACAAACAGATACCACCAGAAACCAAAACAAACAAACAAACAAAAGAAGACCTTGGAGAGTTTCTGCTGTGAACTCATCTCTTTTTCTCCTTTTCAGAATGTGGTATTTTCCATTAAAGAAATGGAACACTTCAAAAGTAAAGAAGCTGAATGTGTTTTTATTGATTTCCTAAGGAGACTTTTAACAATAGTCTATTGTGCATTCATCCTGTGATGATGTAATGAGGAGTAGGATTGGGAAATAGTTTTCTAGTGTTCAGGTGTTCATGCCGAGAAGCGGCCCTTACAAGCCCCATGGGACTTGTATTTACTCTGGTTACTCTTTACCAAGGGGACACATAGCCATTCATGGAGGCATAATGGACCTTGCTAATTGCATCCTGCCTCAGAGGAAGAAAGGCTTTGCACATCTAATTGTCTTTTAATTCTTTTGTAAACATTTAGGTCAGCAAAATATCATTGTCCCATTTCTGAGGCATACTGAATACTGGTTTTTAAGGATCTTTTACTCCTGTCCAGCCTTCAGTGAGTGTGGGTGGAAAAAAGCTGTGACCATTCTCTATGCAATGGTAATTTTGAAAAGAGCATTACTCTATGTGTGAATTTCCAAATGTCTTCTCAACCTCTCTCTGGAAAATTGAAACAAAGGCCCAAACATAGGACTTAAGGCTAACCAGTTCTACCAACTAACAGAATCTGTAGTATCATTTTAATCAGGTTCATTCATTGGCAATACTTCTAAGTTATACTCTATTTAGGTAATCTAAATACTATACAATACAATATTTAGGTAATCTACTTACTAAATTCTGATTTTTTTTCATAGATAGCCTTAGCTATCTTGGTGTAAAACATTTTATTGCTCAGATTTTATTCTGTTTTTAGTATTTACCTTTGTTTATATAAAGCAAAATAAATAAATAAAAGAGCTTGTTTTGCAGGAGGAAGGCGCACTAGACAGAACCAAAGATGAAAAAAATGCGTGTTTTTATTCACTTTTGTGTTTTCCTCGTTTGTTTTTGTTTGTCTGTTTCTGTGTTGCCACAGAGGCATTCTGCACATCTTGAGGTCAGCAAAAGTAGTAATTTCTGTCTGTTACGTTCAAGTTGTGGATATTACTTTCCATGTGAAAAAAAAAAGTCTTGGAAAAACACTGTGTGGAATGAAGCCAGCAATCCTTTGACTCAATAGATGACTTCGCATTTTCTTCTTGCAAAGGAAGGAAAAGCTCCTCTTCTGCTATAGGGAGCAGACAATTCTACTCCTCTTTTTTCAATTCAGCTCATGAACATTCGGGAAATATAGGTCTTTAATATTAGAGTATATTTGAGGATGGACCGCTAAGGACACTGATGTGAATTTATTTTAATCATGCTGGTGGTGCAATTTATTACTTTGGAAATTGATTTTAACAAGAAGTGTGTGAACATCTTTTGACTATCAGATTGCTTGTTGGTTGTATAGGGAAGGAAGAAAAAACAAGCAAATCAGGTGAAAATAATTAATTTGATTCTGGGCTGTGGTAACATTTTTATTTTTTAAGGGATTTGTTTGTATTTTATCATGCTGAGGCCTTGTTAATGTGCTCCATTTAGCATATCAGAGTCCAATTTCCTAAAGAGAAATCAAGTAATCATCCAAATTATTCCTTCCCAAAGAGAGATGTTTGGAGGTCAAAGACAGGTAGGTAGTTGCCTAACAAAAGGGAGCATGTATCTGATTTCTGTGGTTGCCATATTGTTGCATAACAAGTCATCCTGAAACTCAGTGGCTGGTTGTGTGGCAATTCTGTGGACATATGTGGCAGAGAGTTTGGCCCTTGGTTGGGGCCATGAATCTGTCAGCCTCCCACAGGGAGTCTTTCCCTGTGGCTTTCATACCTCCATAACATTCTGTAGCTGATCTGGATCCAGGAGCTTTGAAAAGAATTTCTAACAACAGCCATGGAGATTTCATCTGAGAATAAGGAACTGTATGAGGTTTGCCACTCAAAATACCCAGCCTGTGTATGGTACAAAAATAACCTGCCCTGTCTGGTTAATTAGGAGTTCACTGGAATTTGAAATTCTTCAGGATTTGAATCCAATTCTTTTTCTTCTCCTTGTTCCTCTTCTTCTTCTTTTTTGAAGACCATTTATTTGTCAGAGAGAGAGAGAGAAATCAAGCACACAAGCAGGGGGAGCGACAGGCAGAAGCAGGGAGAGGGAGAAGTAGGCTCCCCGCAGAGCAAGGATCCCAATGGGGGCTTGAACCCAGGACCCTGGGATTGTGACCTGGGCCAAAGCCACCCACTTAACTGACTGAGCCACCCAGGCATCCCTTGAAAATAGTTCTTAACAACCACTGTCCACTTGGGCAAGCTATCCAACCTCTCAGCCTCAGCTTGCTCGTGGGTGAAATGGGAGCCTTACTCATAAGGTTAGAGTTGAGAATAGTGCCCTCTGTGGAGACGCATTGCAAACTTAAAGTGCTACAAATGACTTGTCATTATTGAAAACAGGCTGTGTGCCTGTAAATGTTCAAATCCAGGGTATAGCTGTGGCTATATCCTCAGGCCCTATCCTGGTTTTTAGAACAAAATTGGCATATATATTGGAATGTTTGTTTAGATATGAGCATAATGTTGTCTTTAGCTTTTCACGTGATATATTTTTGTGTTGAACCAAAAAATGCCTTATGAATACAGATAACTTAAAAGACACCAATGTTTGGATTTCTTTTAGTTTGATTCTATGATTAGGAGCAACCATGGTCATTGTCAATTTCTTTTCTTCTTACAGACTTATTTATTTTAGAAAAAGAGAGAGAGCACAAGCAGGGAGAGGGGCAGAGAGAGGGGGAGAGACCGGAAGCCAACTACCCACTGACAATGGAGCCTAAGGTGGGAAGGCTCGATCTCGTGACCCTGAGATTATGACCTGAGCTGAAAGCAAGAGTCAGATGTTCAAGTGACTGGACCACCCAGGCTCTGCAGTTACTGTCAATTTCTAATTATTATCTGCATATAGATTAATCCAATAGGGATATATCTGAGACAACTCTACATTTTTATCTTTTTCCTGACAAGATTTTCTTCTTCTTTTTCTTTTTTCTTTTTGTTTTTTTAAAGAGAGGGTGGGAGAGCAGGGCCAGAGCGGGGGAGAGAGAGAGAGAATCTTAAACAGGCTCCACAGTGAGCACAGAATCTGTCATGGGGCTTGATCTCACAACCCTGAGATTGTTACCTGAGAGCTGGACACTCAACCGACTGAGCCATCCAGGCGCCCCCTCCTCTGTTTATTTTTAAATTCCCTCTCTTAAGCCATGGCTAGTGGGACACAAGGAAAGCTTTTTAAACATGTTAAAATACTCTTGTCTTTGTTACCCTCTTCCTTCTTCGGAAAGGTTGAACCCGAGAGATGTCACAGGTAGGGACTGGTATTTGGCATTATTCTTAGGAGGTCAGCTGTGCGTGAGGAGCAGGAAAGGGTTTCAAAAGGAACACATGTCAGGAAGCTAAGTTGCTTGAACTTCTCTGCCTCTCTCCTCCAGTCAGGCACTTTTCTCCGAGTTGATTGAAGATTTGTAAATTTTGCAAATTTAAGCACCAGTCATGACCGAGATGCATAAAAGACCACGATGACGACTGTGGAATTATTCAGGGGACTCATTCAGTCACCATGTCTTGCCCAACATTATCTTTATAAAGACTCTGGTTTCTTCCCTTCTCCCCGTTTCTACCAGCACCGACATCTCTGCCAAGGCACGCAGGCCTGCATTATGACTTTATCCTTCAGAAGAAATTTCTGCGTAAGGCAAAATCCTGACTTTCAGGCAGACATAAAACAAACATGTGTTTGGATTTTATTTTACTCACCAATCAATGAGGGAAGCAGGTAGATGTTAGAGCCCATTCAAAAGAGAATCTGAAGGATAGGCTCATTGATAAGATCAGGAATATTGAAATGACCGTATACATGGAAGTAATATTGTTATTTCCTGTTTGGGGATAAGGGAGGTTTGGGGGGATGGGAAGTCACTCTAACTGCTTCTGGACAGACAGATTTGCACATCCATACATAAGAATTATTTTGCATTGCTATCACTTACTTGTACCGGGCTCCCATAGAGCCAGGATCCGATAATTCAGAGGGCTGCTCCCTAGAGTCTAGACAATGAATGCATAATTTTCCACCAAGGTACAATTTCCTTTGTGAGTGGCAAGTCAAATTGTTGTTGACTTTGGCCACCTCCACCAGCTTAAACTTTCATAAATACTGCTCTTACTGGGCCACTTGGCTGGCTCAGTGAGTAGAGTATATGACTCTTGATCTTGGGGTTGACCCTTGATTTCAGAGTTGGCTCTTGATCTCAGAGTCATGAATTCAAGCCCCATGTTGGGAATAGGAATTACTTAAAAGAAATACTACTTTTATCATCTGATTCACCCCATCAAATCATCCTTCCTGTTATTGATTCTGTCTAATCGGAACTCTTACAAGTCATCAGGTTCTTTCATAATGTCTTATGTCGCCAGCATCACATGCTACCTCTCTCCAAACACAACCTAACTTCAATCAGATACTCTTCTTCCTTCCACATGTGTGTATGATTAATTCCTCAGCCAACCCTTATGAGCAATCTGTCCTTTTTAACCTGTTCACCCCCTTGCTCAATGCAAGTTTGTCTCAATCGTGTTAAACCTTGCCTCTTAGGACATCGTGTTGGGTTTTTGGATTATACCATACTACCCATCACTTAGTTATCTGCTGTTTCTTATTGTTGGGGGATCACTTCATGTTTACCAATTCCAACCTGATTGCAAACTCTTCTTTTTTTTGAAAAAGTGCCCATCGCCACTATGAGCATATAAAACCACCCATTCTATAGTTATTGATCTGTAATTATCCTGTTTTTGGTTACATTCCATTCATATGATTAAAATAAGAATTGAATGAATGGGGAGGAATAGAGAAACTTCTCGTTTCTTAAAATTGTTCCAAGATTTAATAAACTTCTTCTCAATCTTAATCCTGTAACATTTACCAGGATACTCCAAAACATCGATCATGGTTCTGCCTCGACCAATTTCTTGGGTTGCCACTACTGGTTTAACTTTAGAAAGAATGTATTTCTTGGGAGCAGATGGTCACTCAGTATTTCATTGTTAAGCCCCTTCAGAGTAATTGTTCAAGGTAATGATAAACCACAAAATTCCATTTTGTATTATGTCCACAAGCAACCATCCAATTTAGAAGGTGAAAAGTTAGACTTGGTTGGTATAAAAATGAAGTGAATTTGAACTCTGTGCATCATGAGAGGGTGTACCTGAGGCTTCACTGTCTGGGTCTGTAGAAGACCTGCCTTTCAGGTTGATGGAGCCTTGAGAATGGCAGGTATCACCAGCTCTAGTTTGAATGACAGCAGATAAGAAGATAGGATTTTCTCTTCCCTCATGAAGGCAGATTTTTGTCTGTTTTATTCACTTCTGTCTCCACATGCCTACAACAGTGTCTGGCATATTTTAAATATGCCAGAAAATATTTGTTTTGGATGAACAAATTCTTGTTTTTCATTCTCTAATCACTGTAAGGCATTTATAGTTTCAGTTTATAGTCTTTTTAAATCCTATTTTGGTGGTGTTCAATTAAACTGTTTCCCGTAATACGTTTCAAAACTCAGACGAGAATCCTAGTTTTATGAGAAATGCCCATTCAAGAAAAAGAGAGGTTAATACAATTCGAACCAAAATATGGCCCATGTGTATTACATACTGACATGCATTTCTGTGCCTCACAGATGTTTCAATTGATAGAAATGTGTCTTCTACCCAGAAGTGGTTCTGTTTGATGTTTACTAATGTTCTATTAGATTTTTGTGATAGAGATTTACCTTGCTCTTTATCATAGCTGACTAAAATATCACTTAAAATCATTTACTCATTGAAATATCGTTTTCACAAAAATTACATTTGGCACACATTAAGGAATAAAAATTGTTTGAGACAAGATGTGTTTTAATGTTAGAACCCTTTATTATTACAGTTCCTGCTTATAAAGAAGACTCAACAATTACCATAAAGTAAAATTCTGCTGATTTTTTTTTTGTCTGCCATCAATGTTCACATGGAATCTGCCGGAAATTATTGTCAAATGCTTTATCCCTCATCTCAATGAAATGCCAGGTAGCCTTCAGGTAGTTTGCAGTTCAATTTTTTTCTTCTTGTTTGAAAGGAACATTTCCCACAGGCCAAATTAGACAATGGATAACCAAGGAAATTTATTTCATGTGTAACGGCTTCTGGAGGAGAGAATGGCTGGACACATAAATCTGTCTTCAAAGCAGCAATTGCTTTATCGATCCCCAGTTGTTGAAAAAAGGCGGCCTCTGAGGCAAATCCCAGCAGTTAGATAAGAAGGCCCTTGGTAGCAGGTAGAAATGGTCCATCAGCTCTGTAGAGGAGTAGAAAATTATTATGGAAACTTATTACTAAACATAATAGTGAAAATAGAACTGTCTTGAAAAGAGAAAATGTAGCACAACAGTTTCTGTTTGTGCTAAAACAGTTTGTGAAACTGCTTTAGTAAAATTATTCTTTGCTCATGGAAGTGGAGACGGGAACTAACCGGTGTCCTCCACTGTGAGCGTGAGCTGGGGAAACTCCAGGCCTCTGTGGGACTCTGAGAACTCACGTTTCTCTGTCCTTGAGGTGAGCTGGAGACTAGAGGGTGCACCTGACCTCTTGTTAGGGGGCTAGAGCTTTTCTGAAGGGAGCTAGTTGGTCTAGGTCTGTCTACGGAGACAGCTGGAAGGATTTAATCCAATGCTACAGCAGGAAAATGTTATCCACCAGATGGCCTAGGAGGCAGGAAGAAAGAATTTGGGAACTAGAGAAGAATCCAAGCTGGGGCAGCAAGCCGAGCCCCGTCAGTTTGCAACCGTCATGAAGGCAACCCCTCGAGCCCTGCTGTGTTGTACTGGGAGACTTTACAGTGTGTGGACCTTTATTCACATCCCCCCATTTAATTTCTTCCCTGTAACATCTGATACCGGAGATGTTGTTTACTTGTACGGCATAATACACTGTTAGCTTCAATTGTCTTGTTTCCCCCACTGTTGTGTTCTCAGAGTCTGGCAGAGCAGAGACACTCAAACATTTGTTGAATGAATTGTGTGGCTGGGAAATGAAGATTCAGTAATTTGTCCAAGACCAGGCAGCAGCAAATCAGCCCAACTACTCGGGATCAAATCTACCGTTCAGTTAATGATAAGGATTTGGGTTATCTTGGGCTCCCAAAGCTGTCATTTTTTGCATATTCATCTGTTTAAATGGATAAAAATTTTCTTTTTCTTTTCTTTTTTGTTCCATTCCTTTTTTTTTTTTAAATTTATTTATTTGTCAGAGAGAGAGGGAGAGAGAGAGAGGGAGAGAGAGCAAGCGAGCACAGGCAGACAGAGTGGCCGGCAGAGGCAGAGGGAGAGGGAGAAGCAGGCCTCCCGCCGAGCAAGGAGCCCGATGTGGGACTCGATCCCAGGACGCTGGGATCATGACCTGAGCCGAAGGCAGCCGCTTAACCAACTGAGCCACCCAGGCGTCCCTGTTCCATTCCTTTTTATAAAACTGTACAGTTTAAGTTTGTTTCATCCATGCAGCAGGAGAAAGGAAAGGAAGAGGGGTTTGCGCATGAAATGGTCATCAAGCAGAAGTAGAGTTTGTGCAGATCCCAGGATTTGTGGCCATATTTGGGAGTGTGTAGAGAACCCTACAAGGAAACTAGACGCTCAGGGACACTGGAGTCAGACCACTTTATGGATTGGCCCTCCTGCCAAATTTCTGTACAAGCTTTTCTCTTACGTTGTATGCATTGCAGGCCTGATGGGCTTCTAATCTAGGGGTACCAAATGGTAGGAGATGCTTAAAAAAATTATCATTTAAAGAGCACTGATTGACATTAAATTCATGATTTTTTTCTTTCAATTACTTAAATAAAGCCTGAGGCCACAGCCAGGTTGGGAAGGGTGTCATGGCTTATCCATCAGAGAGCCTGCAGTGATATGTACCCAGCTTCCCTGCTTGTTTGAGATGGGACACTGAATGGCTAGCCGGCTGACGGCAGGACTGGTGTGTCTCTGTAAGCGTCCCATGTACATGCGCACACCAGCATCCACACAGCCTGATGCAGAGTGACCGTGGTTTCCTGGGACAGTTCCAAATCTGCCATTACTTGGCAGTTAACATGCTGTGAACTGAGGGTGCACTTAACATAAATATTTGCAAAGGTGGATTTTTAGTTTTTATTTATCTGTTTATTGTTGAAAAATGGACTTTTTAGAAAGGAGATCTTAAGGACCAATGAGCCTATTCCACATAGCCTAAAACAAACAAAAAAAACATTCTCCGGATGTAGAGAGCCTGTCTCACCTCAGAATAATGGATTTGCTGCCTGGGCCCTTGATTTTCCAACTTAGAATTGAGGCAATTTTAGAACTCTGTGGTGAGGCCATACATTTTGACAGCTAGAGAAATCTCCAAGGTTTTCATCAGTCATGGCCCTCATTCCGCATCGTAATACGTGAGGGAGATGAGAAACTCAGAGTTGCATGCTCGAAGGGGGGAGTTCAGCGATATGGCGGCAGTGCCATAACGTACGGCTGTACGTTAGTCTCTCGTCTTGCTTCAGGGAAGGCACTTCTTTAGAGATTCACAAAAAAATAAACTAAAGAAACAGAAGCTGTCATCTGGGAAAGTTCTATAGTCAGATGATTTATTATTTTCCACAGTTTTCCTCAGTTTTTTCCAATTTTCCACAGTTTTCTTCGTACATGGTCAAAATTTATAGAATGTTGCCTGTAGAAGGTTAATTACACGTGAATGTGTACATGTACATGTGAATGTGTATATATAAATACATTTATGTACATATCTTGGCTTGTAAATTTTTTTCCCAAGATTGTGATAAATTAAGTTGTTAGAGAATTAGATGCCTTAGGGAAGGTCTGATGTGTCTACATAACGCACACGGTCCTTCTCAGAGTTATGTATGTTCTTTGTAGATGACTTCTCTTTCTGATTTCCCCCCCTCTGAATTTTTAAATCCGCATGAATGCAGTCAGCAGTTCTCTTATGATCTTCTGAGTGCTAGAAAAGTAGTGTCAGGATTTCCAAGCTGCTAAACTTGGGAAAGAAATTGGAACATGCCTCTTGTATTGTCTTTTGAGCTCCTGGTTATCAGTTATCTGAGCTACTGATAATCACTAGGTAACAGAGAATTTGTTGAAATCCATTTGACTACTTACATTTGCTCATGGGTGCATTTCTGATGTTCTAGAATTGTCCTGCTTTCAAATAAATTCAGGCTACAGACGGGGATTGCCATTATCACCAGTATTGTCTATTATCATTGTGGACATATTGGCCAAAGGAGTGCGATGTAAAATGAAGTGAGTTAAAATACTGTTAAGAAGATAAACAACCCTCTGTAGAGACAAAAAGGGGCAAAGAAATTGAACAGGTCATTCACCAAGGGAGAAATAAAGATCACCAACAAACATATGAAAAAATTTAATCTTATAGCAATCCAAAAATAACAGGGTAACTTTTTTCATCTGTCAAATTGGAAAGATGCTAAAGGTAATGGTCACCATTGTTGAGAAGTGTCTGTATGGAAAGAGTCTCATACATATCTATTGGGAATAAAAATTGGCAAAATGTTTCTGAAAGGCACTTTTAAAATATACACCAAATTTTAAAAGATGTTCATATTCATTGCTCCGTAATTCTACTTCTAGGAATTTAGTATAGGCAATATGTCTTTTCTTCTTTTGCATTGCTAATCCCTTTACTGATTAATGCTATGACTCCTTTCTTGGAAAAATGCTAATGTACAATCAAGTTTGCATTTAATTTCTTGGGCCACGTGGTGATTGCCAAAATCTAGCAAAATAACAGTACCCTATACTGCAATATAAATTTTACACAACACCCCAGTTACTGTTACTTTAACAATTGTGAAGAATTCATAAAATAAAATCTGTGAAAGTCCATACTTAATATATTTCATGTATAAAATTCTAAAAATAAAGCATAAGGTACAATATTGCATTTATAAAAAACATAGCATACATTATCATCTTAATATACACTATTAGCCACTGCTTCTGATTTTCCCTTTAAGTTCTGCCCCATCATAGCCCCTTCCTGCCCTGGTTAGAACACCTAAGTGAAGCTTTTAGGACAGGTCTTTGGGCAGACCCTGCTACTCTGGCCAATACCCTGAAGTTGCGAATTTTGCTTTGTTCCTTTTTTCCTATGGAAGAAAAGAAGTATTATTAAAGAATAGACAAAGGTCAGCCCAACTCTCTTGCAACAGAGAAAACCGTCCCCTTTAGGGGACCCTCCCACCAGGCAGTGTGCAGGCTTTACTAAAATTTTTTTAGAGAGTGAGGATTAGCTAGAGGATGTGGGTAGAACAAACTTGGTAATAAAGAGGACTGAGTTCTGTTTGATAGTGCTATTCCAAAAGGGGCTCTTAAGTTATATGAGTCTCCATTAAGTTAGGTCAGTTAGGAGGGTTTTTTGAATGATAAAAAACTGCTAGATACTATAGCAAGTGGCTTCAACTCATTTATCCACACTCAGGAAGACATTCTTTGAGTTATAAAATGGTAACTCCTGCTACCACATACAGAATGTATTGAGAAGTAATCTGCCACTTTAGGAATCACCCTAAAAAGCAAAATATTTTTAAGTAACAGTATATATCACAAGAGGAAGTTTTGATTTCATTACATCCCTAGTCTTAGTATGGAGGTACTTGGGCAAAGAGGGAGTGTCTGAATACAGATACCATCTTGATTTAAAAAAGTGACATGAGAAGCACTTAAGAACTGGGCTCTGAAATCAAACTTCTCGTGTGCCCTCTGCCAAGTGCCTTAACCTCTGTGTACCTCAGTTCTTCCTATATAAATTGAGAATGATAACAATACTTATCTCCTAAGGCTATGTGAGAAGTAGTGAATTCGTATTTTGGGTACATAAAACAGTGCCTGAGAGTTATCATTCTGTAATATTAGGCACTATTATCTTTGTATTTGGAATGAGGCCCATAAATAAAATAAAATAAAATAATTAGAAATATTAAGTATTTTTTAAAAATTTAATTTCCCGGTGACATAAAACTGAATATTGTCATTTAAAAAATCTCATTTGGTTTTCATTCCCCTCCCCCCCAAACAGATAATCACTTAGTGCAGTATTGGCTTTAAATGAAGAGGATTATGCTTTGTTTTGCTTTTATCTTATTGTGAGGTCAGTAAGTCATCCATACCTGGCTGAGCTGGGGCTCAGAATTGATGAGTACAAAAATCACTTCTCTGCCTGCCCTCCCCTCATGTCTAAGGGCTTCCAGTTTGGGACTGGAGCTCCGTGGAGAAGCTTGCCTTGGCGTGTTGGTCAGGAAAGAAGTGGAGGAGGCTCGTGTCATGTCTATTTGCAGAGTAGATCTTGGGCCTGAATTTCAATTCCTTTTTCTAAAAGAGTGAGGGGTTGACTCAAGAAAAATGGAACCACTCTGAATGCAAAAGGTAGCTGTGTAGCTCCAACTGAGCAAGAGTGGCTCAGAGCTGGGACAGAAACCCTTTTCCAGGTTGATTCAAACTCTCCATGGTTCTGGAAGCCTATGGTGATTGTAAGCTTTGTGGGGGCATGGGAATTTTCCTGGGTACCCCAAAATAACTAACTGTTCTTTTATTGGGGACTCTTTTGTAGCAATCAAGATGATAGGAGTTCTTGCCACATTAATTTGGGCAATAGAAGCTGAGTTTGTCTTTTTATTGGAAGATTTAAGTCTCATGTAAGGGCAATAGTGAGTAGACATTGAACTGTACATCAGAAGGTTTAAATCAGTGAATTTCCTATACATTTTGAAAGCAAGATGGATTCATCAACTTAAAATTTTTTTGTCCAAACAAAAATCTACCAGGAAATCAAATATTTTGGGGAGGTGACTCTGTTTGGAGTAATTCTTTGAATCTAAGCTTCTAGGTAGAAGAATAAAAATCTCACTTGTCTTCTGCTTTTGGAGGATTATTAGGAGTGGGTGGTGAGTTTAGTTAGGTTAGAGAGAATTTTTCATTACTTTGGGTTGAATTATGTTTTATTTTGTATTTTTTCCTGAAAATTAAGGAGAGAAATTAGAATTTGTTTTCCATAAGATTTCAGCAGGTATATTAATTTTCCCACTATATACCTCTACAAGAAGAAGAGCTGGGGCATGTTTCCTTGGACCACAAAGAGCATTTTCCTGTCTCTTTCTCTTTCACTTGTATGTGCACACATTGCACACATGCATGTGTGCACACACACATCACACATTTCCAATTTGGAGATGTTAACTTTTCTCTTAGCATTCATACACAACAAACTCTGCAAGGAGGGAATTTCAGGAAGTTGGGGGTGTGTGTATGTCTGCATTAATACTAAGGTTTGGTGAAAAATTATGGCGTCCCTCCCAGCTTGGTTTTTTTTTTTTAACTGAATTTATTTATTCAGGGGGAGGAATATATTGCCCTGCTGCAGCATGGCTCCTGGTAGGATGAGTGGGTTCTTTGAGGGAATCAGTAAGAAACTCCAAAGACCATTTTCTCTTTAACCCCCAGATTGAATTGCCACCAGGCAGAGCAGAATGACAGTGGACAGAAATGGGCAATGTCAAGTTTAATTTGGGCCATTGGCACTTGAGGCAGGCAATGGAGGCCTTGCTGTCACAGAGAGAGCCCTGTCTGACAATTCTGTGATTGCACAAATTCAAGGAACAAGGAACGTTCAGAGACAGTGCAAAGACAGTGCCCCCCCCCGCCCGCCCCCGCCGGCACACACGACCTGAGATGCAGAGTCTGTGACTGACAGAAGGCTATGAGAGATGGCTGAGAAAAGCCATCCAAGAGGGAGTGTGAAGGGTAGACAGGGAAGGCATCTTGGCTTGGGCTCAAGACGTTTGCTGTTTAATGGAAGTGTCCTTCTGGGTTCTGGAAACTTCTCATCATAGTTGGGGCCAGGAAAGGAAGGTTTTCATATCATCTCACTTCCACCCCAAATTCTGGCCCCTACCTCTCTGTTTCTTGCATAGCCTATCTGGGAATACTGGTGCCCACTTGTTACCTTCTGAGCACATTCGTGATTTTGTGAAAAGTACCGACCCAACAAAATAAGACATCACTGCCACCTGAGGTAGCAGAGGCCTGAGGGTAGAGAAACCTTAAGCAAACAAACTGACTAAACAAACTGATCACCACCAGCCTGTTCCCATTCCTTTTACCAACCAGTGAGGAGAATTAATGTTAAAACACCTTTGAATATCAGGTTGGTTATATTTCAGATTTCTTGATATCTTTATTTTCTCAGCATAGCAGTCATTTGTTTTATTAATTGAGATGATTATTATTATTAGCTATCATTATTACCTTGTTGTCATTCATTCACCATTACAAATAGACCAACATCCAAAAGGGAATAAACTTCTCATATGAAACTAGCCTGAACTTTTAAGTTTGAAAATGGTAATGCTGAGTATGTTATGATGTTATCATTAAAAAGTTGAAAGTTAAGGAGAGTTAACTGATTTTTTTTTTCATTCTCTTATTGTGGGGCTTACATGGTGTGTCATAGGCTGTTAATATGGCACCTGTACTTGTATTCTGGGAGTCTGCACTCTAACATGGGCTGTTACTGTGAAGTCCCAGATATTTTTATAGAAAGCAAAATGGAGGGAACTCACAAGAAGCACAAAGAGATGCCTGGGACTTGGGCAGAGCGAGGCCATCTGTAGAGGGAGGCTACAGAAGAGAGAAGCCAGGGCCTCTTGAAGACATGTCCTCTCTGCTCTAAAGTCCCCAAAGTTTGAGCAAGTGCACTTTCTATGTGAGGCCAGGATGGCCTGTCCCCTCTGGAAATGACGAACACAAACATTCATCTTTACTGTTTTCCCAAGTATAACTCATTGTTGAAGAAAAATCAAGTCTGACTTTCTTAGTCTACTTCCCTTCAGAGACTTCACAACTTTGATTCGGTATAGAGCCACTATTATAGAATCACAGTTATAGAGGTTGAGAGATGAGAGTAACTGAGGAACATTCAAGCTATCTCTAACAAAAGGAGAAGGGGTAGTGAGGAAGAGGACTATGGGCTGTGGAGTGGGGGAGGTAGTGGTGAAGTGGTAGATCCCACCTGCGTTAGCGTTCTCCAGAAAAACAGAACCAATAGGGTTGGTTCTATAAATAAAAGAGATTTGTTTTTATATATGTACTATATATAGTGCATAATAATATAGGATTCTATAATTTATTAAATAACAATAATTTATTAAATTATTTAATTCAAGTTAATTATTTAATATGTTAATTAATATTAATTAAATTATTTTAAAAATTATTTAATAATTAAATATTAAATTAATTTTAATTTTAATTTTAATTTAATTTAAATTTAATATTTATAAATATTAAAAATTTTAATGAGTGTATTCTTAAGAGAAGTTTAAAATTATTAAGAGTATATTCTTATTATTTTATATTAATATTATAATAAAATTATATAATAAAAATTATATAATAAAATATATAATAATATGAAAATATTATTAAGAGTGTATTCTTAAAAGATTAAAATTATTAATAATTATTAAAATAATTATTAAAATTAAGATTAAAATTAAAATTAAAAATTTAATATGTATAAATATTAAAAATAAAAATAAAATTTAAATTTAATTCAAATAAAAATTAAAATAATTATTTTAATTATTTTAATAATAAATTATATTAAATCAATAAAATCAATTTAATTTAATTTAATTATTTAATTTATTAAATTAATTATTATTAAATAATAATAAAGGATTCTATTAAAGGGAATTGGCTTATGTGATTATGGAGGTTGAAAAGTCCCAAGAATTGCAGTTGGCAGCTGGAGACCCAGGACAGCCAACTGGTCTGGCTCCAACCTGAGTTCAAGCCCAAAAGCAGGAGAAAATCAATGTCCCAGCTTGAAGACAGGGAAAGAGAGCAAATTTTCCTTTATTCCACCTTTTATTCTATTCAGGCTCTCAAGGGATTGCATGGGACCCACCCACACTGGGGAAGGCAATCCGGTTCAATCTAAGGATTCAAATATTTGTCTTCTCCAGAAACATCCTCACAGACACACCCAGGATAATGTTTGATTAAGTATCTGCATGGCCCAGTCGAGATGACACAGAAAATTGACTGTTACATTCTCCTTCTGGTGAACGAGGAAGGATGAACAGAACCAGCCCTGGTGGTGTCTGTGACAGGACTTTGTGCTCCTGTAGATCTGTCTATTACTGTCCCTTAGGTCCTAGTAGATCTTATCACACCAAGCATCTCTACATCCCAGTGAGGCTGGTGATAGAGAGAGAGTGAGAACATGGAAACACACGGAGACTCATCAGAAGCATGTTCAGAGAGCTCAAAAAAGTCAATACACAAAGACTATGGGAAATCCAGTGCATTTATGGGGAACTCATGAACATTTTATAAAGAGACATTTCCTAAAACAATGAAAATAAAATTCTTCTAAAAAGAGAGATCTGCTTTCCAGGCTTGGATCTAGAAGTCGTGCTATTTGTATCTTTGCTTTATGTGTGTGTAGTTTCTGGAGCCTAGAAAATCAGACCCATTTCAAAGATAGACTAGATGTTTTCCTTGTTCTTCCCTTGTTGGCCACATAGACTTTCCTTCTGGTGCCGTTCACAGGTCTCCTCCTCCATTTGCCTTTGAGTTTTCTGCTTACCTGGGCTGATGGTCTCCAAGGCTCTTTACCTCTGCTGAGCCAACCAGAGGGAAACAATTGGGAGTCTGTCTACTGGGCAGTGATCATACACTTTGCACTGCTGGTATTATTCTACTGTGGAAGCAAGTAAGACTTCTAGCTGCTGAGCAGGTGTTTGTTGAAAAATAACAGAAGAGCTTCTTGCTTTTCCTTAATCCATCAAGATTTGAAACCTTTGCTCCAGTACAAGTGCACTCTTACTAAAAATAATTGTATTTGTTGAAGTGGTCATTCATCTTGAAAGATTCCTGTGAGTTGGCTTCATTCCTTAATCTTATTTTCCCAATACTGAAAGAGAAACTTCTTTCTTTTTTCTTCTCTTAAGAATACACTCATTAACAATGACTTTAACCAGACTCTCTTCAAAGCTACAACTTAAGCCTCTGTAAGTCCTTGCTCCTGGATTTCTAAATATTTGATATCACTCTTTTCATACAAAGAAATCTAGTCGAGGAATTCTTTAGGGCTGTTTTCAATGTGATAACTCTGTTATGGAGCTGAATAGTAACAGTATTATTAGTCACTATATTTCCTTGAGCAGAGCTGAATAGTGAAATAGCAAAAACGTTATGGTTCCAAGGTAACCTTTCACTAACAATATAAAAACACGATGGGGCTAGTCATTAAAAATTATGTTCACATCATGCATTGGGTTCTTTTTGGAAACAGAAGGGAAATACAGAAAAGCTATTGAGTGATTACAGATTCTGTTTCAAAGGTATAATTTCATACACACACACAGACACACACATACACATGCACCGGGACAATTAGAATAGGATTTATCACCTATCACCAAAATAGGTTGATCCTATCAGCATGATGGAGTGATTTTGATCAAAAACAGATCCTTGGCTGCGTGTATCTAAAATTAAATTAAATTTAAACCTTCAAGATTGTTTATTCAACTAAAAATGCTTATAAAAATATTTTATTTTCCATTTAAATGAGCACTCAGCCAGATATTCATCGATCCTTGTGTAGTTTTGTTCTATATTACCAATTCCCTTCCAAAAAGGTTATGTCACTTTGTACCCCAATCTACATGGCAGTGTCTCTTTCTCCATAACCTTGTAAACACAATGTGTGCCATACCTTTTATTTTTACCAGTCTGGTAAGTGAGAAAGGCATCTAGGTGTAGGTTTAGTTAGCATTTCTCTAATTATGAGTACATCTTTTAAGTCATAATCAGTCAGGTGAGACATATTATAGGGGTTTCATTCAGTTTTCTACAGAATATGTCACTATTCTAGTTGATAATACCTTTTAAAGTTACACAATGAGTATTTCCATTGTACATTTAAATATTTTCAAAGGATGTAATTTCTATTATATTTAGTATACTGTAATTTTATTTATTTTTATTTTTTTAAAGATTTTATTTATTTATTTGAGAGAGGGAGAGAGTGAGAGCCAGCAAGAGAGAGATAGAGAATGAATGGGGGGGAGGGGTAGAGGGAGACGGGTGCTGAGCAGGGAGCCCAACAGGACCCTGGGATCATAACCTGAGCCAAAGGCAGACACTTCACAGACTGAGCCATGCAGGTGCCCCTAAAATAGTGTAATTTTAAATAAAATTGCCATATGGCTCTTTAAATGTAGTCAGTATAACCTATGTACCAAACTAGCATCTCTTTTTTTTTTTTCTTTTAACTTGTGCTAGTACACTTGTATGCCAGGCACTATTTTTTTTCCAGTTTTATTGAGAAATCATTGATATACATCATTGTATAAATTTAAAGCATATGGCCTGATGGTTTGATTACCACATATCATGAAATGAGTATCATAACAGGTATAGTGGCACTCATTTCCTCACAAAGATACAATGAAAAGAAAAAAAAAAAGGAATTTTATCCTTGTGATGAGAACGTAGAGGATTTACTCTCTTAACGGCCCTCCTGTATATCACACAGCAATGTTAACTATAGTCATCATGTTGTACATTACATGCCTAGCACTTATTTATCTGATATCTAGACATTCGTGCTTTCTGACTACAATCCTTCAAATTACTCTCCCTTACACCCCTGCCTCTAGTAACCACGAGTCTGATTTTTCTGTCTGTGAGTTGTTTGTTTTTGTTGTTGTAGTTGTTGTTGTTTTTTGGGGGGGGTGTTTATTTGTTTTTAGATTCCACATATAAGTAAGATCCTACAGTATTCGTCTTTCTCTGTCTGACTTATTTCACTTAGCATAATGCCTTCAAGCCCCATCCATGTTGTTGTAAATGGTAAGATTCCTCAATTTTTTTTTATGGCTGAATAGTATATATGTATATATCACAACTTATTTATCCATTCATCAATCAGTAGGAACTTCGGTTGTTTTATGGCTTGGCTACTGGGTCATGGTAATGATGTTTTGGATGTGACACTTAAAAGACAAGCAACAAAATAAAAAATAAGCAAGTGGGACTTCATCACATTAAAAAGCTTCTGCTCAGCAAAAGAAACCATCAAAAGGCAATTGATGAAAAGGGAAGAAAATGTCAAACCATATATCATTTGCATAACCACATAAAGGGTTTAAACCCCAAATATATAAGAACTCATAGAACTCAATAGAAAAAACAAACAAACAACAACAACAACAAATGCCCAATTTAAAAAATGGACAAAGGTCTTGAATAGACATTTTCCCAAAGAAGATCTAAAAAGGCCAACAGGTATATGAAAAGATGCCCAACATCACTAGTCTTTAGGGAAATGTAAATTAAAACCACAGTGATATATCACCCCATGCCTATTAAAATGCCACAATCAAGAAGATAAGAGAGAACCAGTGGCATGGATGTGAAGAAAAGAAAAGCCTTGTGCACTGTTGGTGGGATTTTAAGTTGATACAGCCACAGTATGGAAAACAGAATGGGGGATCCCAAAAAATTAAAAATAGAGCTACCACAGGGTGCCTGAGTGGCTCAGTCGGTTGTGTCCAATGGGCTCCACACTGGGCATCAAGCCTACTGAAAAAGAAAAAAAAAAACTACCATGTAATCCAGCAATTCCACCTCTGGGAATATATAAAAAAAAATGAAAACACTAACTGGAAAAGATATCCATACCCCCATGCCCACAGGCATTACTTAAAATAGCTCTTCTTTAACCATCATAAATTCTGCAGCATTTCTTTTCCTTCCTGGTCTCTTATAGTCCTCCTGTCCCCTCCAGCAGGACTTGCAACCCCACTGAATGTCATCCTAAAATAATATTATGATCACCCTATGAGATTACACAGAGAATTGGATGTTCAGATCAGAAATTTCATCCAGTACCAAACTTTACTAATAATTTCAAGGAAACAATCAGCACAAGCGAAGCAAGTTGAGATCTGGAACCATCAGTGAGTCTCTTTCAGTCCCTTCTTGCTGGAACATAGATGGTTTAGTACAGATAACACAGAAAATACCTAATGCTGTATGTAGTTATAGAACTTATATGGAGAAGAGCCCTTTCTTAATTATTTTTTCTTAAAGATTTTACTTACTTGTCAGAGAGAGAGCACAAGCAGGGGGATCAGCAGGCAGAGGCAGAGGGAGAAGCAGGCTCCCCACAGAGCAGGGAGCCTGACGTGGGACTTGATCCAAGGATCCTGGGATCATGACCTGAGCCGAAGGCAGGTGCTTAACCGACTGAACCACCCAGGCATCCCTGGAGGAAAGTGCTTAAAACCTGGAGACATTTCCACTTTATACTTAGTTACAGTAGCTTAAGAGACTCAAGAGGGTTTTCCTGGAAGCCATGTGCTGTAACTCCACAGATTTCAGGTTGGTTGGCCACAAACAATTCTAGGCAAACAGGTACACCCTGCAAAAAGCATTCCATAGATAAGGACTTGCCTGCTAGCAAATGGCACAAGGTCTGTCATTAACAAGCTGACAAGGAGATTAAACCAGACCATTTCTTTCTCTTGTCAGGTCACTCTCCCTTTCCCCCATAAAGGGAGAGAGTGGATTTCAGAATGTTGTTTAATCATTTATTTCCCACCCTGTCATATTTCTTCTGCAAGGAAAATATGTAAATAACAGAAATTTTAAAAAAAACCTATTTTTTGACCATACGTCTTTAAATTTAAATATCTTCCGTTTTGAGTTATCCGTACAGTTAATATGCATATGCATTGATCAGGACAGCATAAATGTATTACAAATGTTGAAAGGTCCTTATAAATAAAAGATAGCTTTATTAGAAAAACAACTCTTAATAAGATGGATGAGATGACTTTTTTAATTGATATTTTCATTGGGATAATTGATTCACATGCAGTTGTTAAGAAATAATCCAGAGAGTTCCCCAACACTCATTACCCACTTTTCTCCAAGGGAAACACTTTGCAAAACCGTCATGTAATACCGCAGTCAACCTCCACCCATCTCATTCAGCTTTTCCAAATTTTTCTCATGATGGGTGTATGTATTTAGTTCTTTGCATGAGTGTAGGCATGTTTCCAGTCCCACGGTGAAGATTCTAAACACGTTCCTTACAATAGTGAGTCCTCCTGTTGGTCTTCTTTAACCACACCTTTACCGCACTCCTGGCCCAGGCAACCACCGATCTGTTCCCCATCTCTAAAGTGATACACAGATGGAATCCTACAGTATGTCACTTTTTGGGATTGTTTATTTTCATCCAGCAGAATTCCTTGGAGATTCATCTGGGTCGTTTCAGGTATCAAATGTTCACTCCATGGTAGAGCTGTGCCGCTGTTTACTTAAGCACTTTCCTGTTGGAAGACATCGGGACCGATTCCATTTTTTGGGTATTGCCAATAGAACTTCTGGGAACATTCGTGTAGAGGTTTTTGTCTGAACATAAGTGTTCATTTTTCTGGAACACATAGTAATTCCATGTTTCATTCGCCTCAGTGTACCTCTCGTTGCAAACCTTCACTGGCCTTTGATTCAGAGCTCTAGACCCGCAACCCAGAGACTGGTGTGTTTATTTTATTACCTCCAACCAAATGTTGTCTCGATATGATTCTTTCTACTGTTCAATGCCTCCTCTGGTCCATTTCTAATGAATTGTGCACTAAGCAAAATCAATTGGTAAAGTGCTTCAAGGACTAAAATTGGCGACATTTTTCACCTGCTGCTGTGCTTGTCCCTCGAATCCATTTGTCAGGATAATTCTCAAGCCGTGTGCTTCATATTGATTTACCTTTTAGCGATCTTCTCATTGTGAACATTCTGGGGCCTGCAGAGCTCTGCTGAATGTCCGTCCCTTTCCAGGATCCTCCCCTGAATAGAAAGCAGAAGGGGAGATGGCAGACTTGTCACAAAATAAATTGCTCTCGTCCCGCCGAGTGGAACAGGGGCAGGTTTGACCATCCTTGAGCCGGCTCACCAGCAGGGGCCCGATGAGGGGATGTATGTTTCAATGTGGTGTCACTTTTATTAAGTGACTTTGTCTTCAGGGGCACACTTCAGTGGCTCCCAGATAAATCGCTTCTGTCTTGGACAGTGACAATGGCAATATTTCCAACTTCACACATCTAAGAGAAAATTGACAGGACAAATTGCACATTGGAAACGCTTGATAAGCACAAGATGGGGCAGAGCATCTCAAATCCCTCTACATCTTTGGAACGAAGTTATAATAATATGAATCATTGAAACCAATCTATCACTTAAACTCCTAATTGGGAGACAGAAGCTGTATTTAACAGCTGAAGAAATGTTCGTCTCTTTATTAGAGTGCAAAAATAGGACTTAATTATTTTTTGATATTGGATCTTAGTAAATTTGCTTTTCCCCCCCCGTGATATACATTTACATAATAAAAGAAAAACATATCTCCCAGTAAAATTTCTATTAATATTTTTACAGATTCTGTCAACATAACATGTGCAAGTATTTGGAAAGACTTGTTAAACAGTAAGAAAAGTATTCTTAATACTTATGACCTTAGGAAAGTTACCGAAATAAATAAATATCACTAAACAAAGGAATACGCATAAATGTGCACCAGAGGATATGCACTTTGGAAAACCTAATTTGTACTGCCAGCATTGTTGCTAAGAAGAAAATTAAGTGTGGGAGCCTTTCCGGGTCATTACCATCCCCTTTGGGGTAACAAAAATGTGCTGTTTGAGACAGGCTTGCCTTAGGCCGCCAGGCTCATCCTCTGCCTCTGGGTCAGCCCACTTAGCCTGGCCAAACAGATACAAGGCAAAGACTTCAAAGCATAGCCTTAAGGGAAATGGCAACAATTCCTCCTCATCCCTGTCTAGCCAAAGGACAGCTGGGTCTACTCCTGAAAAGGTCTGCCAAAAAACAGGCCCCAGAGTGGTACCCAATATTCACTTCAGAGAAGAAAATTCTTGTTTTGATCCAGAATTGTCTGGGCTTCTTAGGGATGACCCACAGAAGTCTGAAGGGCTGAGGAGTAGGACCCTGGAGGGTAACCAGAAGGGATTCCCAGGTCTGTGGAGAGCTGAGCCCTGGCCTCTCAGGTTGGTCTTTTGAAGCTCTCCTGCCTTTGCTGAGGGCTCTGTAAAGCCCTGCTCACCATGCGTGTGGCTCCCAGAGCAATTTCCGCATCGCATGCTGTCTGGCTTGTTGGTACACCACCCACAAGGGCAGGGTTGGAGCCAACACAGCACATGCTTAGTATTTGCTCTTTGAAATTGTTCTTTGAAATAGGGATTGTTTGCTTTGTTAAACACCATTTCAAAATTCTTTAGGAATAGGATATCTGAATATTAAGTATGCATTCTTGTCTCCTTCCTTCAATTATTGATGCTAGCTAGCATCATCATTTAAATCCCTGAGTTATGCAAACACATCTCAGGTTAAGGACAGTTTAATTGATTGCAAGTTCCTTTTTGAATGTTAAACAAAGCCTGGCAGAGTGTCTGTCACCCTTCCATGTTCCTGACTGGGTCTTAGTGTGGACACTTGAAGAAGTGGCCAGAGAGAAGATGGATGACATAAGAATGAAAAGAAAAAAATTAAAAAAGGATCCAGATCCTATTCAGGAATATTGGGGTAGAGGGAAAAACCTGGTCCTTGGGGTAGAAGCACTGTGTCCCACATCTTGTTTTTTTTTTTCAGGGACCAGCTGGGTGATGTAAGACAGGTTATCAGAATCACCATCTCTGCAACAAAGGGGTGGTGGTAGGCAGGTATGAACAGCACCATTGAGCACTGAAGATAGAGAATGTGGATGATATACCTTTGAATCATCAGGAATTTATTGCAATATAATTATCAATACTTTGGGTTTAAACACTGGGAACGCTTATTTGGATCTCCAAAATGAAGAAAGGAGAAATCTAAGAAAAGTAGAAGAGATGCTGAGTAGCCTAAAACAATGCATCATTTTACTCTAATAATTCAATAAAGGTAAGTCGGTTTGATGTATATGGAACATCCTGAGAGTAAAGACACAGATGTCAAGGGAGGCCAGGAACCCCTTCTGTCTAGGGCAAGTGTCAAGTCACCAATGGCGATCTAATTGCTAGGCCATTTTGTTTGGGAGACAAAGTCTGCGTTGGTCTTCTACCTTTGTATCTTCCTAGCTCCTACTCACCTTCCCTTCTCCCTGATACTTCTCTCCTGCCTGACCTTCTACCACAGCCACATTTCAGGAACCCAAACCATGGTGAATGTAAAAATAATGAGCCTTCATGGGACACAGCTTGATCCAAGGAATGGACTCTAAATGGGGATTTTTTTTTTTTGTCCCCATTGTGCTATATGAAAGACCTTTTTGAACCTAAGAGAAGTTTTCCAGATTTATTGAAAATGCTCACAGAGGCATGTGTGTATGCTTTTTACTAAGGCCAGCCTTGCCCGTGTCATGCTGAGTCCGGTAACCTTCGCTGTGTACTGGGAACATAAGACCCAAGAGGGCAGAGAGTGTATTGATTCTGTTCGCTAATATACCTGTTCCCTGTAGGTGCCCAATACATATTTATCAAATGAATGTGCCATTAAGAAAATTCATTTAGAAAAAATTTAATTTTTAAGCCCAAAGCTCAATACTTTTTTTTTTCTCAATGACTTCATAGGTTTCCTGTGAACAGCATTTATTCTTTAACACCTCCTTTATGGTTTACAACATGTAATACAGATTGAATACAGATTCAAGGTCATAATTAACATTATGTCTGTCTTTGCATTGGGGACTGTTAGGTACTTGGTATGTGGATCCATCCCTGCTCTTCAGAATGTCTAGTGGTTGCTTGCTTCTCTGCGGCCAGCAAGGAAGGAGATAATTCAAGCTGGGATCATGAATCTCAGTGTTCTCCACAAAGTGCAGTAGGAATTAATGTCAGAAGAGAAGAGCCTGACTCTGCTTTTGGCTCAGGGTTGGCTGTTCTTTTTCTTCTCTTCTGCCTTGTAACCCAGAGGCTATTAGGATTCTCAGTCAAGTATTCTCCTTCTTGAATTCATATCGTGTTATTTTATGTCAGCTGTGGACAGGAAGTCTCCTACAGACAATGAAAGAACACCAAGGATTTTTAAATCCCAAGAAAGGCCCCTTGGAGAAGCTTTGATCTGGATGTGCCACCCTGTAGAAGCCTCACAGTAAACTGAACTAAAGCTGGGCTCATGTGGTTGTGCACTTGGGTTTGTCCAGCTTGGAAGGCCCAAGATCTCTGGGAAGCCAGGTGCTTGGATTCTTATGTGATCATCCATTCTGTCCCACCTCTTTGTTTCGGGGCCCCTGTCATTAGCCTCATCCCACTGTCTGGTCTAGGATGAGACAGGTCAGGGTCCTAAACAAGGGGTTTTCAGGCCAGAATGAAATATTGACTGGCCATCAAAAGGAAGGGACCGTGATGGCTCAGTTGTCCAGAAGGCTCCATGTCAGGCAAGCAGAGTTTGTTTTGCCACAGATGAAGAGAGAATGGTGATTCATGAATGGAGAGCTGGATGAACTGTTGGAAAAGTCCTGGGTGGGAAGGAGAGCTTCTGAGGACACCAGTCTCTCCTGACTGGCACTGGAATGCGGCAGACGCTCTGGCAGGCCTCTCAGCTTCATGGCCTCTATGGATTTTCACACGCTGTGAATATTCTCCAATAATTTTTTCAGTCAGGATTGGGCAAAGCCCATTCACACATATTGCAACCGTCTGTGTCTGAGGCATCAGCGTATGCCATTGAATGACACATGGGGAAAAACTTTCATTTTTTTTGCTCGGCTTGTTTATTTCTCTCTGAATGATTCATTCTTAATAAGTTTCTTGCCCAATGCCTGCAACCATAGAAAAGATGTTAGTGTTTACTGCTTATTTCCAACTGGTTGTTACTCCCCCAGAAGACTCTTCCTGTCCTCTTCTGAGTCCCTTTGTTCCTACATCCTGGGAGGCAACAACTTAAAAAAAAAAAAAAGAAAAAAGAAAAAGAAAGAAATCTGTCTACCATTTTGGGCATTTAGTGACCTGTTTAGTGACTCAAGGTTTCTCGTCGATTCTGTGGCTCTGGAAGACAGCAGCCCATAAGGATGAGGCTCAGAAGGGACTTACTCATCTAGAAAACATTCACCTCTTTCATAGATGGGCAGGAATAACAAGATTCTCCTTCACCGGACCTATGTTGGCAGCAGAACTTCCTGAAGCCTCCTTGCACATTGAGTCCTGTGTTTTTACTCCTAGGCAGGAGGTGCCCACAGAGGGGTGTGAAAGAAAGTCCCCCGGCCCCCAGGAAGATTGTGGCAAGAAGCGATCTCTCTATGGAGAGAGTAAAGCCCCGCCACAGTGTTGACATGGAAGGCTACAGAGATAACATACTGTATTGGGAGGGTTTCTGTTTATTGACACACGTGGGTCCTGTGGCTTCATGTCGGTAGAGGAAATGGCTGAATGCACAGCATGATGAAACTTTGGAATTTTGAGACAGTTGATTTTTTTTTTTAAGTTTTTACTTTAAGTTTTCCCTTGAGAACAGAGCCATAGGTATATTTTTATTACACTATATATCAAAAATTAAGGAGAGAAATTAACATTTTTTTAAAATTAAAGCCTGAAGAATTGTTGCTGTTGTTGTTTCCAGTGACTTAGACTCATGGGTTAATGGCAGACTTTGGAGAACTTACAGGAGGGTTAGAAAATGTGTAGGCAGGTAGTAGATAGTTGACTTATGAGGGGGATGGTGCACCAAGTGAGGATTCCAGAACACAGGCCATTATGGATGATAACAGGGCTGATTTAAAGGGGTTATGTGGAGGGGAAACTGCTTGGAATATCATGTCATCATTTTAAATTCCATTTTTAGGGAAACTCCATTCAGATAATTCTTTTTCCATGTCTCTCTAAGGAATGCCAACCTAGCATTGTTTCTTTGTATTTATGTTATCTCTTGGGATTTCTGACATCATCACCTCCACAAAGGCAACAAAACAGAGGTTCCATTGACTTCCTGAGGTTCACCCAGTGACATCAGATTAGACCCTTTAGCTCATGTCTTATGTTGACTAGATCCTGTAGGAACCAGAAAGTCCCATTACTGGGACTGCCTAGAAGGGCTTGGACAGGGTTAGCTCATTTAATTACAGAGGAGACTCAGCTGAGAGTCTTACCAAGGCCCGAGGGAAGCAGATCCTGTTCCTATAAAACAGCAGAACTGGAGCTGCTTATCTCCACAATCAGCCATTTTCTGGCATGTCAGGGGCATATTTGCTAATTCTGTGCTTATACTAAGGGCTTGTCTGTCCAGTCTGTCCACTGCAGCCTCTGTAGTCTCCACGGAAAATCCCAGTTGAGAGCAGACATAAATTGTGGAAGCCCCAGTGAACATTTGGTGTGCTTGGAGGCCCCTGTCAGTATCACAATGGAGAGGAGTCCTCCTCTTAACCACTTTTAGCTCTCCACCCTCTGCAGGCTGAGTAGTACTTTGCAAGATGAAACTAACAGAATATTTAGGATTAGTATTGGTAGAACATGTTTATACTTCTCTTTTCACAGAATACTCTTGGGAAGATGCCAAAAGTCTTCAGTTCTTGAGATGAAACAGTTTGTTTTCTTTGATTTTGTTTTAAGTAGACTATATTTTCTTGAGTTTTAGAAAACCTATACTTTATATGGATATTAAATATATTAACATTGTATTTATATATATACATATGTGTGTGTATATATACATGTATGTATGTGTGTGTGTGTGTGTGTATGTGTGTATAATTTTGTTATTTGTGCTCCATTTTACCTGGGAATTTTAAAAGGTTTCTGAGTCTTACTTTCTACAATTATACAATAAGGAATAAAGTTGTAAATCAAGGCTTAGGCCCCTAATGGCATGGAAGAGAGTGTCATTTATTAAAGCACCCTATGCAAGAATGCTGTCCACTCTTTGGGTGGACCTCCTGTATCTAGGGTGCTCACAGAAGTCCAAAATCTCTCTTATAGTCAAAAGATGGGGAAAATGAACAAGTGTCTAGTAGGTGGACTCCAGTGGAAACAGCTCTCCTCTAATAGCAAAGTGGCTCAGGAATTCAACAGGTATCTTTTGAGGATGACTTTTCCATGCTGTTTTCCTCACAAATCATCAGAATGTTCCAGAAAGCCCAGCACCTTGCAGGACAGAGTGCATGTCCCGGTGCCAGTCCCTGACCTAGGGTTCTTATCTCTTAAAATGGGCTAATGGGAATCATTTTCCATCCTGATCCATGAATCCACAGGTCTGTCAATGAAGCTGGTAGACACAAAGAGCCTTTTTCCTAAAGTGTGGCGCAAATATTAGGTATTACTTATTCAGCGTCCTCGTGGCTTGATTTGGTGGTGATATATATAAATGACGATTTAGAACCTCGTGCTCGATGTGCAGTGTGCCATCTAGGTAACCTTGGTGAAACTGGGCCACTGAATGAAGATTACTTTCATAAGTTTAATACCCAGAGGTCACATCTATGTCCTTTGTTCTATCTCAGAGCTTTAAAATTGTTTTTATATATGTCTACATAGTAAAAGTAGCCTTTGTTATTATTTTAGTAAGCTCTTTGGGCTACTCATCTCTGCCCCATCCTTCTCTCAAGCACACTTCCAAAATAAAACTTCATTTCCTTAAAATCTTCAGTTTTCAAGTCATAAATATTTATGAGAGGAGTACATTTTTCTGACTTACACATATTTACTTCTATGAAATTGCTTTTGATTGGAGTGAATTTTCTACAACTTCTAATAAAGTTTTTAAGCTCATCCCTTAATTATATCATGTTAGAAGCCATTGGCTGGATAACTTTTTAATTTTAAAAAGTGTGTGTGTGTGTGTGTGTGTGAGCTTAGAGCAAATTGAAGGACATTTCCTCCCTCTGAAGACTGTTTCTATCAAATATAAACATGGTTATTTCTAGTTTCAGTGGATAGTAAGAAAGAATGCACTTTTACTTCAAACACTGAAGTTAGTTTCCCCATTTTCTTTTGAATTTCTTGAGGTAAAGATGTCTTAGAAAAGAATGAGCTATTGCTACATGGTACCTCTTGCATGAACCTTGAAAACACTATGCTCAGTGAAAGAAGCCAGACACAAAGGGTTGCATATTATACAAAAATCCAGAATAGTAAATCCATACAGACAGAAAGCAGATTGGAGGTTGACAGGGGCTGGTGGGAGGGGACGATAGAGAGTGACAGCTTCATGAGGATGACATCACCCTTGGGGGCAGTGAAAACATTTTGGGACTGGACAGAGCTGATAGCTGTACAACATTTTGACTACTAAATGCCACTGAATCACACACTTTAAGATGGTTAATTTTATGGGATGTGAATTTCACCTCAATAAAAATGTAATAAAGCTGTTAAAAAAGAATAAAAGGTATCATGAAGTACCATATACAGAAAGTACATTTGCAGCAAGTATATAAGTCAAGACCTATTTATTGCACATTTACTCCAATGCGGAGTGAACAGGAGCCATCCAGCCCATGGCTCTCCTTGTGGAGGTGAGGCACTTGCTTGTCTGTCTGTGTCATTCTCCCCTTCTGTCTCCCGCCACGTGTTGTCAGTCCCATTTCTGTAATGTCGTCCCATCAGGCTCCATCTGTCTTTTCCCGTCACCTCCATGAACTCCACTCCCAATCTGGGCCCTCTTGCCTCCTGGCTGTGCTGTCTGAGCATTCTGCTACTGCTCAGCCTTTCCCATCTATTCTTCCTGGCATTGGGCAGGTCTTCCAAGTTCACAACCTTGCTCAGATCCAGGCACTTCTGGGACTATAGACCTTCTATGGCATTCCCTCCAGAGCAGGGATGTCCTTACTCCCCAGTCTGTGCAGGGCGTTCTTCTGCTTGCTTTCATCCAGTGGCAGCTTACGTCCTGTCTCTTCTCCAGGGCTGCTCTCTGTCCCCACTCCCTATCTGGTCAGGCCTAAGTGACCTGTTTGCCCAAGTTGTGTGGAAGAGAGCTTTCCTCACTGCAACCCCTTTCCCTCCTGTTCCCTCCTCTTGCTACCTTCACGTGCTTCTCCTACCTGGCTTTTGAGACCCCATATCTTGAAATCTAGTGACTCTCTACCCTGAGGCCTTCCATCAGCAGGATGCCATTTTTCCCTCCTCTGAATCCTTAGGGTCCTTTGCTTGTATCCTTCACCTGCCCTTTTCACGGTCTGCCTTATATTATGGTAGAGGGTTAGCGCATGGCCCAGAACCACCCTTGTGAACTGTGGAACTAGGATGTAAATCTCGACTTCGCTTGCTTCAAAGACTGTGCTATGAGCAAATACCAATGACCTCCTTCCTATTGATTTTGGACCTCTCCATCTTCTCCCTCCCCCTTCTCCATCTCCCCTGGCTCTTTGCCATTGTGTACAATAGGTTCCCGATAACTATTCCTAGAATGTGCAGCACTGTGCCTCATTACAAATAAGTTTCTTTTTTAAAGGGAATATCTAATTAACTCTTGTTTAAGAGGTAAACAAACCATGAACAAAATGCAATAATACTTAACTTCTGTGTTCTGCATTGTTGTGTGACCTTTAAAGCCCCACGAAACACAAACATTGATTGCAATCGTTGTTCCCAAATCTCCTTTCTCATCATTTCCATGGACTTTTTTCTGATCTCATCTTCCTCTAATTGACAGTATTTACATCTGTGTCACTGATTTTGAACCTAATTATATACTATCTTCTGTTATTTCTTAAATGATTTCTTCAGTTTTACACATTTCCATAATGCTGGTTTTCCAATGGTGGCAGTTCCATGGATTTTGATGAATGAAAAAAAAAAAAAAAAAAGAAAGAAAGAATGAAAATCCCTTCTTAGTATGATAATAAACAAGTGTTTTAAAAGACACTATCTGAGGGATGCCTGGGTGGCTCAGTGGGTTAAGCCTCTGCCTTCAGCTTAGGTCATGATGGGGAAAGGGTGCTGGGATTGAGCCCTGCCCAGGGCTCGCTCTCAGGACAAAGTCTGCTTCCCCATCTCTTTCTACCCCTCCCCCTTGCTCATGCACATATGCCTGTGCTCTGTCTCTCAAATAAATAAATAAAATCTTAAAAAAAAAAAAGATCCTATTTGAGTCACTTAGAATTCTTTGCCTTTGTTTTCATACTGCCCATCTAGCTATCTGATAAGCCAGAATTCCAGTGTTGACCCATCTGTGGATCTTTCTTTTATTATCACTATAACCAGATGCTCATCAGTTTAAAACTTATTTAGGCTGAAAAACAACTGAGTATTGCTATATTTAAAAAATTATCTTGCTGGTAGTGGGGGGTGGGGTAGAGATAACAATCATGTTTTAAGCCATCATGTTTTTGTGTCCTTGGCATTTGCAAGAAGCAAAAGCTTAGGTGACATCAAACACTGAGAGAATTGTAAAGCGATAAGGAGACAAGTTTAATAAAGATTTTTTTTTTCAGATACAGCATCCTTTGACTTCCTCCTGTCATTAAATTCTGCATGTGTTTGGTTGAAAGGAAACTTCAAATGGCTTTATGATTTTAAAGAAATGCCAAATTATGTAAAAAGATCATATTGTTTCTCTAATTTGAATTTTAAAAGGGGGTAGGGAGATGAGAGGGAGAATGGGTCTCTAGAAATTAGGTTTTTAAAAAATCCAACGCTACTTAAGGCATTTCAATACCACTTGTGAGGGAGAAAATGTAGAAATTCTGATGACAACTTTGTTTGTTTGTTTGGGAGCTGGAACGATGTCTCTCTACCTGCCCAAAGTGACAGTGTGACTGAGAACATCTAAATGAACAACTAGAATGAAGAGCCCAATATTGACCTTTCCCTTTTTCTTCCTCTCGTCTCTCTGCAGGTTACCTATCTGGGTAAAGTCCCCACCACAGGCATGCAGTTTCTGTCAGGCTGCACAGAAAAGCCCGTCATCGAGCTCTGGAAGAAGCACACGCTAGCCCGAGAAGATGTCTTTCCAGCCAATGCCCTTCTGGAAATCCGACCATTCCAAGTGTGGCTTCATCACCTCGACCACAAAGGTGAAGCCACAGTCCACATGGATACCTTCCAGGTGGCACGCATCGCCTACTGCACCGCCGACCACAACGTGAGCCCCAACATCTTCGCCTGGGTTTATAGGGAGATCAACGACGACCTGTCCTACCAGATGGACTGCCATGCGGTAGAGTGTGAGAGCAAGCTCGAGGCCAAGAAGCTGGCCCACGCCATGATGGAGGCCTTCAAGAAGACTTTCCACAGTATGAAGAGCGACGGTAGGATCCATAGGAACAGCTCATCGGAAGAAGTTTCCCAGGAATTGGAATCCGATGATGGCTGAATGGACTTAGGATGCTTCAGCAAGGCAGCATTGGTCAAGGAATTCAGGATGATAGATGAATAAGCAATGATTCAAAATTGGGAAGAAAAGACTGCCAAACTATTGGCCGACCAAGCTTTTTAAATTCAGAAGAGCAATTCTAAATCTAAAGAAATGTATTATTAAAGTAATTACGTTACATTGAAATCTGCTGCTGCTGTGACTGTGAGGAGGGTGGGCGTGCGGACGGGGAGGAAAGTTCTAGACTCTCTTCTTTCCCCACCCCCCTAATTTCCCCATGCCTCCCTATAGGAGACCCCATGCCTCCCTATAGGAGACCCCATGCCAGTTATCATCACTCTCAGGCAAATACCCTGCGGCTGTTATTTGATGGACCATTCCAATCTGCCTTATGAAATCCAACAAGAATGTTAGAGGCACCTGTAGGATCCTTAGTCATGGGGAGAGGGTGTGTGTGTGGGTGGGGGATGCAGGTGCAGGTGGGAGGCCGCAGAGCTAAAGGAACACCTCAGGCATATCCTGAGAGCCCCTCTCCCTGGCATGTTTCAGATTCTCTCCTCAGTAAGCAAATCAGCACAGCCTTTATTGAGCTTTACAACTAACAAGCTGATAGTTGGCAGTTAATTCACAGTTAAAGATAATGCTTTTATTTACGTAAATATATCAAGTAGTGCCCTCTTATTGTATTCACTTCATCTATTTTCTTAGAATACTTGCGACTACTAATAGCTGCTTTCCTCATCCCTCCTCACCCACCCTCTTTCTCCTTCCAACCCAGCGAATGTCCCTAAGGGATGGATTCTCAGCATACACTGCAGGACACAAAAAGGGAGGAAAAGAACCAAGCAGGTGAAATAAACAAAGTAGGAGTTTCAAACAACCACCACAACCACAGAAACCTTGGGAAAAGGGAATGAGTTATCAGCAAGTGAGCAAGCACCTCTTAGGCTGTCCTTTGATCAATTCTGATTTATGGTTACTTATTTAGATGATGGTCCTGTCTGATGAATCCTTCACGGCAAGCTTCAGATCTGATTGGGCATCACAAAGGAAGGCTTGCCTCAATCACTCAACAATGTACTCAAATAGGGAATGTGCTATATACACCTGGTTTGTCTAGAGAAACTGTGTCCCAAAGGGAAATCTGACCCCATTATCTTACAATTGGTGATATCTTAGGGGCGGAGTTGCCGGTTTATCCACTGTTTCTAATGAGAAATATCGCTAAAAGAGTCTGAGATGTCTCAGTTTCACGGATCTTTAATATCATCAACACAGAGTCAACACTGAATGAAGCTGAAAGTGTTGGTTCATATGCATACATTTAAGGCTAGGAGGAGATGGCTAGTTTTCCAGATAATACTTCTCCTTGATTGAAGTCTGTTTTTAATCCCAGTAATGTTAGGGGCACTGGGGCACCTTACAGAAGCCTTAAATGAGAGCTCATCAAATCCAGAGAGTAATGGTGTCAGCATTTTGGTCTGTGTATCTGTGTGTTTTTGTATGCATTTGTGTGTGTGTACGTGTGCCCCCGTGTGTGGGTCCAGTGTTAAGGCATGTAGAATGAGCATGGAGTCATATTGAGAAGAACTCGCCTCTTGGATATTGCTTGCTGCTCTACAACACATGTAAACTATTCTTTAGCATAAATGCATTCATTCTTTAATAAAAAATATGTTTGCATTAATAAAGTTGAGGACTTTCATACTTATATGTCTTTCTTTTTTAATTAATGAAAACCCGAAGGACGGAATAGATCAGATTGAGTAAAGAGGGAATTCTTCCTAAAAAATATTCCTGCTGGGTCATAAATAACCCATTCCTTGATTGTATTTAAATAAATCTTGTTTTATTTTCCAATGCTCATTTTATATTTAATTCACTGAGATGGTATCGTGTCAACCATTGAAATAGTTTTTTGGTGTGATGGACTTATTTCTGAGGAGAGTCTTCTGGAACGCTTTGCAAATGATCGCAATTTATAAAATCTTGTGTTCCATCTTGGAAGAACTTGTGCCGAAATCCTGGAAGGTAAACATGGAGTGATTCCCTCTGACAGCACTGGTTAAAAATGTTTCCTGCAGGCCATGATTTCTCAGAACGACCCCATTAATCTAGCAAGGTGGGGGCTGTGGAGCACGTGCTTCATGAGCAGTGCCCTTCATGGACTCAGTAACCAACACAAAGCCTCCTGAAGTGAAAATATGAGAGCCCACTGAAGAGGGACACTCAAGCATTACTGCCCGTCTTCTCCAATTCAAATCGCATTTTCCCTCATTGACCATTCCTCAATTTCAATTTCACTACCTTGTCCTTGAATATGCTTCTAAGAGGGAGGAAAAAAAGAAAAAAAAGGAAAGGAAGGACCTAGCCAGCATATATTTCAAAGCAACACCACTTTCCCCTCACAGTAGAAGTTAAAAATCCCAAGGGCTCATATGGTTATTTATTGCAGAAAGCGTTTGCTGGTATTTTTTTCAGGATACTGAATATGACATTCTAAGTAATTGGCTCTGATAATATTGCCATGAGCTTTTGCTCGAGATGATTAGTAAGCAATTTAAAGATAAATACACAACGACATCTTTCAAATAGCTAATGAAGTCTTTGGGGACAGGCAAGATTAATTCCCTTCAGAGGGGTGAATCAGACTTGCATCTTTTTTGTTTTTTAATGCTTTGTTTTCTCCCTTTTTGTACTGTATGTCCCATACTGGTGGTCACAAAGCACTTTCATGTACATTAACTCATATGTCCTCCCAGAAGGTTTAGAGATGAAGAAACTCAGATTCAGAGAGGTCACAAAAGTTGGCTAAAGGCAGCACAGCTACAGAGACTTCAAACCCTCTGATTCTGGTCCAGGGCTATTGCTCTGTTTAGACAAGATCCACCTCCTGGGATTTTTTATTTCTAGTCTCCTTAAATCCTCTAGCTTATTTTATTTTAAGATTTTATTTATTTATTTGAGAAAGAGAGAGAGAGCGAGCAAGGGGAGAGGGAGAGGGAGAGAATCTCAAGCAGACTTCGTGCTGAGCATAGGGCCTCATGGGGGGCTCCATCTCACGGCCCTGAGATCATGACCTGAGCCGAAACCAAGAGCCTGACCCCTAACTGACTGAGCCACCCAGCCACCCCTCCTCTAGCTTATTTTAAATGAGCATTCTACACCACTATAAGTAAATTTATATGCTATTCGTTTCCAAGTATTTCTTGATAGCAATAGAAAAGTTTTAAAAACAAACAAAGGCCCAAGAAGTTTTATTTGAGCACAAATAACATAATATGAGATTTTACTTAAGTATTTTATTGGCTGTGGTCAGCGGACAAAATACTCTTTCCACCCCTACAGAACCAGACGCATGGTTTATTTTGTTTTTCTCAGGACATGTTAAAACTCTGAGTCATGTCCTTCTGCTACAGGATCCTAGAGAACCCTGTAATTTCTCTTCAGCCATTCACTGCATTTTCAATTCTATCTTTATTTGTATGATTATGTAAGTATATATATGTGTGTGTATATATTATATAAGTATCTGTTTAAGCCTCTGGGGTGTAAGTGTCATTAAGATGGGGATTTTCTACCTTTTGGTCACATTTCATCTCTAGTCGTAGATTACAGAGTTCTTGTCCTACACTTGTTTCTGTTTGTTCCTGTTGCTGGAAACAAAGAGGATGAGTATTAAGGGAAGTCGTTTTTATTTTTCTGACAATAGGAAGCATATGAGTATAACTGATTTCCCCCCCAAATTTGTACTTCAAAAAACATTCTCTTTTGCCTTTTCCCACTTCCCCCCCCCGCTTTCCTTCCATCCTTTTCAACTTTAATATTTAATTATTTACATGACACCACTCCAGACCATCTCTGATTTTAGCAGGAAGAACATATGAGCTCTGAATCCTTGATCATGTTTTAGTTCACGATCCAATGATGTAAACTTTGACAATACGGTCAAACACTTCAGATTATCCTAAATCGCTCTTGTTATTATTTTTCAGCTACATGGGACATGATGACAGTTTAATTCATCATTGCTTACTACTTCTTAAGCATTCCAAGAAATGTGCAATATATCTTCTCATCTCCTTGATATACCCTAAACTGAACTGGGGTGAAGGTGAAGGTTCCCTTAATTGCCAAATTCTGATTGATCTTCAGAAACTTTCTTTTTAGATACCAAGATCTGACTTTTAGAGCAATTTTATGGGACACAACTTAAGAACTCTGGCTGCTTCTTTTACAGAGGTACCAGCTGATAATAGGTACCAGAAGAGAACTATGTATGGTGCATAAGTCCCAAGCTTAGAAAAAAAAACACAACAACATGAGTAAGAGCAAATTGCTAAGAGGAAGAAAAATCTAATCCATCTTATACTGGACATTTACAAATAAACTACGATATATATTTTTTTAAATGAACCTAAGACATAGTCTTGCACACTTGACCAAAGCTGACATTCACAAAGAGATTTGGGGAGAATGTTTCTTTTGGAATGTCCAGTAAGATTATTTTAGGTTTTGCTTAGGCACCCAAAATTGGTTATTTAAAAATAATCTGGATGGTTTGTGCTTAGGAGAACTATGATTTTCATTTAAAAACATTATTAAGTTCCTACTAAGTTTTCAACAGCTTAGCTTGGAAGCTACCCTAAGAAGGTACTGAGATGATCTGAAAATGGAATTACTGAAGTATTAGATATTTTTAAGCCCTTCATAATAAATTACCAATAATTATCAATACTTTCATGTCTATAAAGTCATTTAACAACTATTTTCTTAATAAAAAATGTACATCTCTTTATCTAAACATATGTATTAGACCAAGTTTTAGCCATTTAAAAAAATTATTATGAGTATTGTAAAATAAAACATGATACTAGGTAGGACCTACTTGATTTCAAACCTGTCATGTGGTGCTCGTTGCCATCCTAGAACATTCTTTGTTCTTTGGCGGCAAAGCCTAAGAGAAACATTTAAGGAAACACCCACTTGCAAGAAAGAGCCAAGAAAGGACTCCATTCCGGGTCACCTTTTAATGTAAATTTGAGATCAACCAAAACCAAGATTGATCACAGATGTGAACTAGTGTTTCTGATTCCAATTTTACACAGAAAATAAAATCTAATGATAAATGCTGTGTTTGTAATTGGATTATCTTCATGCTGATGATATTATGGGTATAAGAAGATTTTAACTGGGGGGCTTAGGATAGAATTAGACCTTAAATTTTAGTCTTTTGCCAAATTCTTATTGGCTTTCTCCATTTTAATTGCAACAGCTTTTCCTAGAATTTAGTACTGCACTTTTAGGAACTAGTACAGTAAAACCTCATTAATTTAGATAAAACTAATTAGGAGTTGGTGGTTTTAGGCTTGAAAAGCTCAAGTTTTATGCTTATTTTTAATAAGCAAAATAAATAGGATGAATAACATTATTGGAAGTGTTTGCCTGCTTGGGAAAAACAGCCTCCACATATTACAATAACAATTTACTACACATGGTGTAATTTCAGCACAAGCAGAGGCTGGTACAGCTGAATTGAGGCTTTGATGTGCTGATTTCAAGCCATTATTCTTTGTTTATTAAAGTGGGTTCTCCGGTAAGCAACAGATGGTTAATGCAACTCTAGGACTTAGTGTCCTTGGAAGTAATAAAATTCCTCTTCTACTCATCATTTATATATATCTTTACCTTCAGTTAGTATAACTCTTTGATCTTATTAGCATAACTCCCTCCAAAAACTAAACTCTTCCTGTTTCACATAGAAATATTGCTGTTAAAATAATTGAAATTAAAATTATTTTCTGATCATCAAGCTTTAATGATTTTTCTCTATGCTACTCTTTTTTTTTTTGCTTACATTATGAAGACTCTACATTATTGTGGATCATCTTACAAAGCTCAGTGACTCACCAAGATTATGTAACAAGTCAGTTATGAACAATTATATTTAGTTGCCTGGTTTGTACTTAAAGTTTCACATTTTGCTTTTCAGATCCATGAATGTGTTCATGATCTGTAGTGTTCCACTACAATGTGATCATTACATTAGCTCTGCACGGATGGGGTATGAGGCTTGCAGGGTCTCTGTGACAGAATGGAGTTCATGCCCTGCCCAAGAGGACATAATAGAGAGACCACGTGGGCAGCCCTGGATCCAGCCCATCCTCTTCCCAAGGAAGAGGCACTTTTTGCAATCCATCAGCCAAGAAGAATTTGCTTTTCATAATGATTGTCCCAGAAGGTAGATAATTTTTCTATCAGGGTAGAAACTTCTTTCACAAATAAATAGCTTCCCAAAATAGCAGTCCTGAATTATACTCATGTTCTTTTTCTCAATGTATTTTTTTCAGACACATGAAATAGCAAACACTGGATACTTTTCACTATTTTCACTATACCTCATATTTCATAAACCAAAAGAAGGCATGTAAGGCCTACCAGTGACCTTCTCAAAATAGCTCTTGAGATCACATTTGGAGAAGAGCCCTCTTAAGTTGCCTAACTTTTAGGCTCAGAATTGCAACAGGTATGAGCTTTGAGTCATCAGATTCCAAGTGCTATTCTATGAGAAATTGTATTTTAAAGAATCAAAATCATTGTTTCTTTAGAGTCATTTCTCCTCCATGACTCTTGAAGGAAAAGAGTGAGGCATCCCACAGATTAGGCAGTCTGAGAATGGAAGAAAGATTCATTCTGGGTGACTTGAGGGTTGCCAGAAAACCTCCGAACCTGAAGGTAAAATGTGTCCCCTCTCTCATTCCCAGGACAAACCTCTGAGGCAGAAGTCTTATTTATTTCTTCTGCTATTTCAGTTCAGCCGCTGACCCAAGCCTTTCCCATGGCCGGAAGTGTCAAAGAACAGCGGCTCCCGAAGAAAGGGGGAAAGAGTCCTGTGTCATCCACAATTTGGTTTCAGTCAGACCAGCTCGGTGGCCTCAGATCACTTCTGGACTTGTGACATCCGTCATTTGTCTACAAAGGGCTCCTGAGAGCCCTCAAAAGCCATAGTAACATGAAGTTCTCTGGATTATTCTTCTATTTCTGGGCAAGGGACGAGAACGACTTCTTATCTGAACACAGAACCTTCAGCCCCACCATTCTTCATGCCCAGAGCTCGAATTTTTCTAAAACTCAAATTTGATTGTGCCAGAGTTTTACTTACAGTTACCATGGCTTCTTCATTCTCTATAAGAGAAACTAATGACTGTCCTCATTCCCTCCCTCCACTCTTTAATTTTATATGTTGGTATGATAAACAAGGTCCTTCTCAAGCTGGCTCTCACCTGTTATTCCAGGTTCACGTTTAAACCTTTCTTGGTGTTGTCCTGGGCAAAGAACTTAACATCTCAGGCAAAGAATTTAACATCTCAGTTTCCTCATCTGTAAAGTGAGGATAATAGGTGTCTGACTGATAGAACTGCAATGAAAAGTAAACGAGTGAATATAAATGAAGTACTTAGCCCAGATCCGGGATCTCACGAATGTTCAGTTAATGTTGCTCTTTGGGGTTTTCATTTTCGCTTCTCACTCCTTCACAGGAAGCTGTTGGATAGCCTACAGTGTTCTTTGTAATTCCACAAAAGGGCTGGACTGTGAGCTTTGGAATGCCCTGCTCCTATGTCAAATCCTCCCTTCTTTGTGGATGTAGGTCCTTCTTCCAGGATCCTACAGATTTGTGAAAAATCACTATGACCTTGACACATGGCCATTATTGCTTCTATGTCTTCCTCACCCCTGATCTGAGAGCTTCTGGAGCAATGCTGTCCCATAGATCAATACTGCTGGCCACATGTGTAATTTAAAATTTTCTAGCAGTCAAATTAAAAAAATTAAAAGAAAGATGAGAAAATAATTTTAATAATATACTTTAACCAAAATATTTAAACTATTATCATTGCAACACATAACTACTATAAAATGCATGAGTGAGATATTTCACATTTTTTTTTAAAAGATTCTATTTATTTGACACAGAGAGAGAGAGATCACAAGTAGGCAGAGAGGCAGGCAGAGAGAGAGGGGGAAGCAGGCTCCCTGCTGAGCAGAGAGCCCTATGCGGGGCTCGATCCCAGGACCCTGAGATCATGACCTGAGAAGAAGGCAGAGGCTTAACCCACTGAGCCACCCAGACACCCCGAGATATTTCACATTCTTGCAATACAGTTTTCAATATTTGGTATGTATTTTATAGGCTACAGCATGTCAAGTGCTCAATAGCCACTCTAACTTGTGCTACTTACGTCCCTGCAGAGTCCCAGAGGGTGGGCACTGTGGCCTGATCTTCTGTGCACCCACAGAGTCCGTCTCAGGGGCAGACACACGCGGAAATGCTTATTTAATGAATAAAGTGGTGAACCTGATTACAGCTCCATCAGGTGTGTGAGTATATGAGTTTTCTAGGGCTGCTCATAACAAACTGGATGAGTTAAACAACAGTGACCTCCCAGCTTTGGAAGCTAAGAGACCAAGATTGAGGTGTTGGTAAGGTTCCTTCCTCCTGAGGCTATGAACGGAGATCAGTTCTGTGCCTTCTGATGGATTCCTGGCCATCTTTGGTATTCCTTGTCTTCTTCTTTTTTTTTTTTTTATTTGACAGACAGATCACAAGCAGGCAGAGAGGCAGGCAGGGGGATGGGAGGGGGAAGCAGGCTCCCTGCTGAGCAGAGAGCTCAACGCAGGGCTCGATCCCAGTATCCTGGGATCACGACCCAAGCCGAAGGCAGAGGCCCTAACCCACCGAGCCACCCAGGCGCCCCTGGTATTCCTTGTCTTCTGCACCACCGTCTTGCTCTCTGTTTCTATGTTCACATGACCTTCTCCTGTGTGTGTGTTTGTGTGTCTGTTTGTCTCCAAATTTCCTCCCTTTATGAGGACATCAATCATACTGGACTAGGTTTTCATTTTAAGTAAATTTACCTGCGATTACTCTATTACCAAATAAGGTCACATTCTGAGATACTGGGGAGTAAGCCTTCCACATAAGAATTTGGGTAGAGGACACATTTTAGCCAATAACCATAAAGCAGGTGTAACACTGAGATGTGCTTCAGAGCTCATGACTTGGTGGTTTCACTGCTGATGGTTCAACTCCACATTCAGCACTTTTTCTGCTCTTGCCCCTGTGGGAAGCCCTCTTTGTCTGGGTTTGGTTTCTCTTGGCCAGCCAGGATTGTGGTTGGATTATCAAGGACATAGCAGACAGTCCTTTGAAGTATATTTTCATTTAAATTTGTTGAATTTCCTTGTGAAATAAAGTTAGCCTGGTTCTTAAATACATATGCATTTCAAGGAGATGAAATTCCCTGAACTCAGCCCTTTTGCATCTCCCATTATTATGTCCTGTCTGGTAATCACCAGCTTTGGTTGTCTGCTGAGGGCAATGAGGTTGTGAGGGAAAGGCAGCTTGAGAACTAAAAAAATAAATAAATAAATAAATAAATAAGAAGTTTCAAGCAGTCAGGACAGCTCTTCCTGTATGTGACAACATTAGGCAATTCTTAGGCCAAGTTTTCCAGGCTGGGACAACCTTGGTCTAAGCCAATGCCCACAATTGCCCCATGGAGCCCTTTGTGCTTTTCATTGGGAATTGGTGTCTTCCAGGCATCTCAATATGATACAGTCCAAATCCCCACATCACAAACAGAAGAAGCCTTTGAAGGCCAGAATTTGGGATTTGCCAGTAACACAAGGATTGTGGTGCTTTTCCGCATCTGCTGTTCTTGTCCTGCGGTTATGTCTCGCGTTGTCTTGTAAGCATGTGCTCTGTACCACGCTGAAGAATCAGATCCCTTTGCCTCATTGTGGAAGAACAGCATTCCCCAGCATTTCAAAAGCAGCGTCAGCGTCGCTCTGTTAAGATAAGCCCATACCAGAATTTGCCTGGCCAGCAAATCAAAGAGAATTTATTCTTAAAAATTATTTTTCAGACTGATTATGCAGTTCTTTTTTTTTAAAGGTCAGACTTTGTGATATTATGATTCAAGTTGCCTTTTTATAAATTGCCTTTTCTCCACAATGAGCTACCATCAGAGAACTCAAGACATGTTTTCTTTCTCCTTTTCTCTGAAAAACTAAACGAACCTTGCAATTCCTCTGAACTTTGTAGTTTTGGTATTACAAAAGTTTCTCTTTGTTTTTAGGCAAATTCAAATGACACTATAATATAGTCTTTATTGGTAGTTGTTGGAGAAGATACTTAAGCACTAAAATATGGGATTTGAAGTTAATATGTTCAAGCCTTTCCTTTTTAGGTTCAGAGTATCCCAGAAAAGGAACTCAGGAAAGCATGTTTGCAGGTTCTTTCTGAATATATTTCTGGAGAGATGGTTAGGTGCAAGATTAACAAGTTATCTCATTCATGCTCAACACTGTCCATTGGCTGCTCCATGGACTCCACCAAAGACATGGCCTAAGGATGGTAAAGAGAGAAGAAAGATTTGAAGGAACAGAAATAATAGGAACTAATAATTTTGATCATATATGAGGGACAAGACCCTTTACATACATCAGTTTATTTAATCTTCACAGAACCCTATGTGGTCAGAATTATTATCCCCTCATTATGGAGGAAGAGTTGATTTTGGAAAATCTTAAGGAAGTTGGCTGAATCCCATAATCACTTAAGAAGCAGAGCTAGGAAAAAAAAAAAAAAAAAGAAGCAAAGCTAGATTTGACCTCAAGACGTGCTCATCTCAAAGCTTGTGATTTACCTACATGCTCTAAGGACATTCCTGAGTCACTCCATCCCTGCAACAGCCCAATACTCTGACTTTTGGGATTCCCAAGCTGGTCCCCAAATTTTCCAGTGGATCAGATTACCTCATTCTCAGGTCCAGCTCAGTTTTGAAAACCTAGTGCCTCTGTCAGGGAGCTGTGGTTGGGCCAGCCTCTAGTGACTTTTCAGAGCCTTGCTTTCAATGCTTGTGCTCTCAGTGAGCCCTGGGTATGGTTCTTCCCCAGAGGGGCTCATTTTCATGAAACTAAAGTGCTTAACTTCCCCTGGATGATTTCAGTGGCTCTTTTTGATCACTGCTTTGGTATCTAAATGTATTTCCCTGGTCCAGAAAAAAATAAACTTCAGTCCTCCTTTCCTTCTATGCACATCCGAAATCTGAACCTTGAGCCTGAATCATGTAGATTTAAATGAGATAAAAATAGAAATGAACATTTATTGTTTACCATGTATCTGGATTTAAGATTTGTACTGTCATTTTCTAATTGTATGTTTCACAAAATGCATATGCAGAGGGAACTATTATTCTTCTTATTTTACAATTGACGGAGGTTAAGTTTAGAGAGGTATTTGCTAAATGTCACCATCCTGGAGAGGCAGTCTGATTCCTGAGTCTGCATGTCTTATCCAGCCTTTCAGGTGGTAGAGGATCTTGACCCAGTGCCTGGCACAGGGCATACCCATTCTAGATAAGTCACAGAAATGGTCTTGTCACCTGGCTCTCTCTTAAACCACTCCTCTCAGGCCAGCACCTGTCTTCTTAGTAAAATAAATATATCTTGGAGCCCACTTCAAAGCTTTATTCTGCAGGAACAGAAGATTGAGAAGAAATATCTAGCAGTGTCTTGGGCATCTTTTGCTTATTTTAATACCACATTGAAATTTTTTACAGATGAAAATATTGAGACTTAGATTAAATGATTTCTCCCACTTTCCACAAAGCTAGACGGAGACTTAAGATGCCCCGCTTATTCTTAGTATGTAGGTTATCATCTGTAACATGGCAGAGGTGATCTCTAAATTGTTGACCTTAATACGTTTCTAATGTACACCATCATTTTTATTCTTTCTTAAAATGTTTCATTTCTCATCTGGGAAGTTCGATAGTGGAAATGCAGAATCCATTGTGAACCAAGGACTGTAGTGTCTAGTGTGACTATCCAAATAAGTAGAATATACAAAAAGAAAAAGAAAAGTACTGAAATTGTACTGAGCATAGTTGGATCTTAACAATGGGGTCTTTGTTTCCCAGATTCTTTTATGATTACAAATGTGTCATTTCATGCACTCCCATTTAATCAAACATACCACTTACTCCAATGAACCTTGAATGGTATAACACTAATTTTCATGACTTTACTAAAAATGGAGGCCATTGTATCATAATTATTGTTCAGTTTTTAACACCCTATAATTTTCAAGAACTATTATGTCTATCTGCCATCAGCATTTTTATACAAATAAGCCTGAGAATACACTGCTGTTCTTTAGTATTATCTCTTCATTACTTTATATCTGATTTCCCAATTTTAAAAGAGGATGTTGATATTCACAACCAGATTGTTATTTCCAGGGGAGATATCACAGCTTGGGCTTTATTTAGTGGCATTTCCCCTGTAACTTCAATTCGTGATCTAAGAAAACATGTTTATAATAGAGAAGAAAGGAAGTAGTCATCTCGGTATATCATCGTGTCAAGAGCAACTTTTTCATGTTGATGTAATTAGGGAGTTATTGTTCCTTCCAAGATTTTTTTCATGTATGCTAATGAACATGTTATGTCTCTCTCTCTCTCTCTCTCTCTCTATATATATATATATATATATGACCCACTTAAGAATTACTTCTGTTACTCTTTAACTCTTTATTTTTTGGAAAGAGAAATATAAATGCAATGTTGTTTTCTCTGGTGAAAATTCTTCCCAGAAGACACAGTAAGGTCTGAGGTGCTCATGAACAGCAGGAGATACACAAAGCCATTTCTACTGGAAAATATGCCATCTGGAAAAAAAAATTGTGGAAATGCATGTTAGTATGATTGGGTTATTCTAGGTTAATGATGATGGTAACTGCATCATCAAAGTAATTTTGTAGTATAAAATGCAATAGTATTTGGAAAGAACCATCACGGATAGCCTTTGGTGAAAATTCCTTGTAACTGCTCCATGAATTTCAACGTAAGAGATTGAACCAAGACCACTGTAGCTATTTCTGTGTGCTAGATAAAGTGCAGGAAGAGGGGAAGAGGGAGGCTTGAGCATCAGTATAACCGAGAAAACTGTTTCTTAGAGTTATCTTTAAATAAACCCATGATGAGCTGACTCAGAGTCCTGTTGTGCTCTATACCTTAGTGTGCTGGTCACCTACTTTCAGTGGCCTTTGCATATATTGTTCCCTCTGCCTAGAGCAGTACCAACTCTCCGTCCTCGGTCCTCCAGTCCTAAACTCGTCCCCTGTGACATAGATAGTACTTCTTTACCTTTAAAGGAGTGACCGGAAGTCCTGCACTGCATGCTATTTGCATGGCACTGTACGTATTTTCTTCCAACCACTTATCCTAGTTGTACTTGTGCTTGTGCTTTCCTTGGTGTGACTCTGTGAGTAATAGCTGTCTATTCTCCCCAAATCTAAGTTCCCTAAGTGCTTATCCCAATGCTTGTCACTTAAATGGGACCCATAAATAGTTTCTGAATGAATTAATGACTTGGCTTTAGAGTAGTGAGGACTGTGGTCTTGGACCACCTCCCTGAGGTTCACCACTCATTTCACTAGGCATCAGTGGCTTGGCTGGGGGCAGCATCTTTGCTGGCTCCTTTAGACCATGGTTGGTGATTGTGGAGCAGTGGTTTCATCTGTTTGAAACTATCTGGGTTGTGTGGGGATCAAAGTCTGGTGGATTAGAAGAGCTGATTCCTTAATCAACAGAGTCAGAATGACTTCAAAGGGATTTCTTCATGGGAAGGACTGGGCAGGAGTACAGAGGAGGGTCAAAGCCTGGATGTAGGAAACATTAAATCTTCTGTTCTGACTTTTGAAGCTCTGTTTCTACCACATTGCAAATGTTGCCAGTTTAGTTACAGGCATGAGCCCAGAGAGAACTTATGACTAGAATCATAAGTTGCAAGAAATGTAAGAGGCCTTGGAATATGATTTGACACTTTTTCCCCCCAGATGGAGACCTAGAGAAGTCCAAAGACCTTACCCCCTGGGCGAGTGACAAGGTTAGGTCTGGGAATCCAGCATTCTTTCCACAGTCTAGACTCCTGTTTCTTATATTGGTAAGTCTGCTGTGTCAATGCCTGTGGACCCTCACTGATGTGTCCTGCCATCTAGACGAAGGGTGATCTGGGTAAGCCATTTAATCCTTTGGGACCTCAGGATTTGATTTCTCACAGATTAAGCAATAAGCCATCCTCTAGAATGTCTAAAGTACCTAGAATTGCAGATCATTTGTTATTCTACAACAGCTCTTGCCAAACTGTGGGGCTCCCTGGACATCATTTCTAAACCTAAGCCATGTACTTCACAGTGTGACATGGAAGTTCAACATTAATACTAAGTTGCATATGTGTAGCACTAACAGTATGCTAGATACAGTTCTGTGTCTGTATAGTAACTAATTTACTCTTCACTGTGATCTTAGGGAAAACACTATTATTTACTTCTGTTTAGGGATGGGGAGAGTGGCACCCAGGAAATTTATATGTCAGATCCAAAGTATCACAGGTCCTAAGTGGCAGGGCTAGGATTTGAACCCAGGTAGTCTGGTTCCAGAGTTTGTGCTGACTTAGTGTAGAGACAACTGTCCATACAAAGTGAAATTCATTTTTCATATTTATTTACATATTACTCTTTTTCCAAAAAGTTTCAAAGTGTCTATATCACATACAAAATATGTATCTTTATCACATAAAAATATGTCAATAAATAAGGGAAAGGAAAATGGATGTGTAAGTTAATACCAAAAATCTTTCGAACACTTCATTAAATGTGTGCTTAATATTTGGATCGAGTGTGCTAGTGGTAAATGCAAAAAAAAAATCACTTGGAAACCTCCATCCATCTGAGATACTGTTTAGAGGAACTATTTTTAAGAACCTTCATTGAGTTGTAGGAGTTTCTCATGTATTTTGGAGACTAACCCCTTTTTAGATATATGGTTTGCACATTTTTTTTTCCCCATCCTGTAGGTTGCCTTTTCACACTGTTGATTGCTCGTTTGCTGTACGCATTCTTATTTATTTTTGTTTTTGTTGCCTGTGCTTTGAGTTTTGTATCCATGAAATCATTGCCAAGACCAATATTATGAAGCTCTTCCTCTATGTTTTCTTCTAGGAGTTTTACATTTTCGGTTCTTCCATTTAAGTCTTTAATCTGCTTGGAGTTGTTTTTTGTCTAGGGTGTAAGGGTTTAATTTCATCCTTTTGTATGTGGATATAGAGTTTAGCCAACACCATTTGTTGAAGAGACTACCCTTTCCTCATTCTGTATTCTGGGCACATTTGTTGAAGACTATTTCCTCTCCTAATCCACTCTCCAGCCACTGATGTATTGTATCCTTCTGGTTCCTTTGCCCTCTGGCACCATCTGGTTTCAGTTGTTGGGCAACATTGGCCAGAGATTGGAGGACCAGAGAAGGGGAGGTCAGTGCATTAATACCCCCCAATTTTTCCCTGCAGGGTCATCCTGAACCAAAATAATAAGAAATAATAAGAAAAATTATAAGAAAATAATAAATTATAAAAAAATAAGGAAATAATAAAAAAAATTCCCCATGTTTTTAGTACAATTTTTTTAATACATAAACCTTCCTTGTATTAGATGTTGTTTTTGGAATAGGTTATATAACAGGTAAAGATCTATTTTAATTTTTTCTGTATGACTACTATTTGACCTGTCATTCTAAATCCAGGTCTTTCCTACTGATTTAAAATGCTATCAGGTGGGGGTGCCCTGGGTGGTATAGTTGGTTTAACATCTGCCATCAACTCAGGTCATGATCCTGGCGATTCTGGAATCAGGTTCTGGGACTGAATCCTGAGTAGGGCTTCCTGATCAGTGGGAAGTCTGCTTCTCTTTCTCACTCTTTTGTGTGAGCTTTTGCTGTCTCTCTCTCAAATAAATATATAAAATCTTTCAAAAAAATAAAATAAAATACTATTAGATATACAATATATCAGCTTGTTTGATTTCTTTTGTTGCATTTTTGTGTATTTTTTTGTGATGAGGTTTTTTGCGATGAGATTTTTTCTTCTCTTGGCTGCCTTATTAAATGTAATATTATCTAGTATGCTTATTTCTCTATTTTGTGACACATAATTCATCTATTCCTTATTTGAATAATAATGAAATTTGTCAATATTTATTTCTTCCTCCTCTCTTTCCCCTTCACCACTAATTTTAATTGAATATATTATTTTTTCCGTTTGCCTTCATACCTTTAAATCTCTACTTTTATTTCTATTACTTGATTTATTGGTTTTAAATATTCTTTTTTGACCACAAGCTGTAAAAAAAATTGGAAAGCAGTGTATTCATATAATCTTCACTCCCCTCTCTCCAACTTCCTTTCTTGGCTTTTGTGTAATTCTTTCAATTCTGTGTTGTTGAGGCTTATTATTCGTGAAGATTGTTCCAGACCCGTAATTTGTCTTTGGCAAAGTCCTCTTGTTTGGTCTATTTAAATTTCACCTTGAATCCTTTTCCTTTCAAATCATTTTTTGCCTTTTTTTTTAATCAAGGAAAAAAATTTAAAGAACTAATGAAAATTTTACTCTCTGAGTTCTTAAATGTGCAGAATTTGCGTTACTTTAACTCTTGAAGGGCAGAACGTCTTGTTATAAAACTTGCGTTTAATGCTTTCATGCCTTGAGCATTTTGCAGAGTACTCAACTGCCTTCTAGACATGGTGTGGAATAGTAAGATGCTACGTGGCCAACCGGATTTCCTCTTAGGGCGATTTTATATTTTCTTGGCTGCCTAAATGTTTATTTATTGCAAAGATAAGTAATTTGTCCTCAGTACTCTTAGAGTCAATGTTGGCTTTATATTTCAGTATTTACTTGGGCAGATCATATACCTTCAATCTGTAGAGATGTATTTTCTTTGACTTGGGGAAAATTTTCTTTAAATATATCTTAACATTGTTTTTCTCTTTTATCATAATGATTTTCCTTGGGGGCCTCAAACTTTTTAAACTTGCTATCCACTTTAATTTTGTTTGCTTCCCCCCCCCCCAGTTATGTGTTCTCCATGTTTTATTGTATTTTTCTTAATGTTGCTCTAGAAAGGACTTCTTTCTAGGCTTAGTCTTGTTATTTTGCCTCTTTTTCTTGAGTATTGAATCATCTTTTTTTTGGTCTTTCTATATTTTGCCTAAGCTTTTTAATCACAGCTTTGAGATCTTGTTTTATAGAGGTCATAGCTTAAGTTTTTCATTTTTTTTTAAGTTCATAGCAATGTGTTTGGTTATAATTTTGACCTGCTGCTTGGCAACATAATTCTGATAAATCTATATTCATCTGCCATTTTTTTTCTGTTCTTTTTTGTTTCACTCAGCTTAAGCTGCCATAACAAAATTTGTTAGACTGGGGAGGCTTAAACAAGAGAAATTGATTTTCTCATAGCTCTGGAGGTTGGAAGTCCGAGATCAGGGTGTTGGCATGGTGAGGTTCTGGTGAGAGCTCTCTTCATGGCTTACAGATAGCCATATTCTCACTGTGTCGTCACATTGGAAAGAATGAGAGGGAGAGAATGCTTGGGTATCTTTTCTTATAAAGGCATGAATCCCAACATGAGGGCTCCACCATCATGACCTCATCTAACCCTAATTACCTTCCAAAGGTCCCATCTTCAAATACTATCACACTGGGGACATAGGTCTCAAATATGACTTTAGGGTGGGGGGGGCACATTTAGTCCATAACACTTTCTTTGTTTTCTTCTGTAATATCTTTGTGAATATATTGTACCTGTTCACTTTTTCACTTTATGGAGAATATAATGTGTCTCAGTGTTTCTCATAGTGTGGTTTGTAAAATCTTGGTCATCTCTGAAAATTTTTAAGGTGGTCTGCAAGGTCAAAACTATTTTGATCAGAACACGGAAATCTTACTTGCTCTTTCATTGTTTTGACATTTTGACATTTTTTTGACATTTTTACCAAAAGCAGTGGTGATTGCCTGAGCATGAATCAAGGCAGTAACACCAAAATGTACTGGTGGATCATTGTAGTCTTCACAGCCATAAGATCACAGTTTAAGAAAATTCCCAGTTTCAGTTTGCTATAACAATGTTATGAATAAAACAGAAATAATTGTTAATTTTATGACACCACGTTCCTTCAGTACATGGCTTTATAATATTCTTCAGAATGAAATGGGAATTACACACAGAGCCCTTCTGCTAAATACAAAAGTCTGATGAGTTCCTTGTTTCTGGAACACCATCTTCACATGACAGAATAAATGACAGAAAACACAAGCTTATTCTGAATTGAGTGTTTGGCAGATAGTTTCTCAAAAATGAATCAAGTGAGCTGTCACATCAAGGAAGATTAGTGGCAATATTTGTTGCCAATGGAAAATATCAAACTTTTGAGAAAATTTAGAATTTTGGAAAAATTTCATTTGCCATTCTGAGCTTAACATCTTTCTAACACTTATGACTTTTCTGATGAGTTCAGTAGTGATGTTAACAGTACAATTTCTCAATATTGCACAATAAAATGTGTCAACATTTAAAAGATCTGCATTACTCAGTGAACCAAATGACTAATGTGTGATGTTGCAAAATTATGCATGGGAAAAAGAGTCATTCAAAATGCGAGTTAGATCAATGGATTTTAATGTAATCAAGTAAGAAAATTTCATTGTTTCTATAAATGTCCTTTAAGAAACTACAACATTTCAAAGTTTTTAATATTAAAGAAGAATATCCACAATTATTTGAAAAGGCATATAATAAAACTCTGTTCCTTTTCCAACTACATATTGTGTAAGTCCAGATTGTCTTCATATATACTAACTAAAACTACATATCTCAACAGATAAAATGCAAAAGAAGATATTAGAATCCAGTTTTTTTAAATTAAGCCAGACATTAAAAGATTTAAAAAATGTAAAACAGCGACACTCTTCTCTGATTATTACTCTTATTTTTTTGTTTGGAAAATATATTTCATTAAAAACTTCCTATGTTAAAATTCAATGGATTTATTATAGTTAATTTTAAATTAATTCTAATGTTAAAAAAATCTCTTCATTTTTATTGCTAAAATGGTAAATACTAATAGATAAATAGCCCACAAAAACAAAGCTTCTGGGGATCCTCAGTAAATTTCAAAGTGTGATAAGGTCCTGAGACCAAAAATTTGGAGATCTGTTGATTTAGTGGTTAAGAGCACAGAATCTGGGACCAGATGGCCTGGGTCTAAATGCTGACTACCACTGTGTAGTTCCATGACCTTGGGCAGTTTATTAACTCCACTAGATTATTTAACCTCCCTGTGCTTCCATTTTCTCATCTGTCAAATGGGGATAATAGGAGAAGCCAACTTACAGGTTTGTTATGAGGATTAAACATATGTATATTTATGTTGCCTGGCACATAGTATGAGCTATATGTGTTAATATGAGATTCATAGTAGTAATTATCATATCATTATTAATCAGATTTGATTGACACTATTAACTTTTTGGGAGGGATTCGAGGGGTAGAATTTAGTAATTCACCACTTACATATAACACACAGTGCTCATCTCAACAAGTGTACTCTTCAGTACCCATCACCCATTTATCCCATTCCCCCCCCACCTCCTCTCCAGCAAACCTCATCTGCTCTCTTAACTATAGTCTCTTATGACTTGCCCCCTCTCTTTCCTTATCTTATTTTTGCTTCCCTTACCTTATGTTTATCTGTTTTGTGAAATTACACATATGAGTGAAATAATATGCTATTTGTCTTTCTCTAACTTATTTTGCTTAGCATAATATGCTCCAATTCCCTCCATGTTGTTGCAAGTGACAAGATTTCATTCTTTTGATGGCTGAGTAATATTCCATTGTAAATCTGTCATATCTTCTTTATCCGTTCATCACTCAATGGACAATTGGGCTCATTCCATAACTTGGCTACTGTTAATAATGCTGCTATAACCATTGGGGTGCATATGCCCCTTTGAATCAGCACTTTTTTTTTTATCCTTTGGATATACCCAGTAGTGCAATTACTGTGTTGCAGAGTAGTTTTATATTTAACTTTTTAAGGAAACTCCATACTGTTTTCCAGAGTGGCCGTACCAGTTTCCATTCCTGCCAATAGTGTAAGAGGGTTCCCCTTTCTCCACATCTTTGCCAATATCTGTTGTTTCCTGAGTTGTGAATTTTAACCATTCTGACAGGTGTGAGGTGGCATCTCATTGTGGTTTTGATTTGTATTTTCCTGATGGCGAATGATGTTGAGCATTTTTTCATGTGTCTGTTGGCCATTTGTTTACCTTCTTTGGAAAAATGTCTGTTCCTGTCTTCTGCCCATTTTTTAACTGAATTGCTTATTTTTTGGGTGTTGATTTTGATGAGTTCTTTAAAGATTCTGGATACCAGACCTTTATCCAATGTCATTTGCAAATATCTTCTCCCACTCCCAAGGCTGCCTTTTAGTTCTGTTGACTGTTTCCTTCACTGTGCAGAAGCTTTTTAATTTGATGAAGTCCCAATAGTTCATTTTTTCTTTTATTTCCTTTGCTTCTTGAGACAGCTAATAAGAAGTTGCTGCGGCCAAGGTCAAAGAGGTTGCTACCTGTATTCTCCTCTATGCTTTTGATGGTTTCCTGTCTTACATTTAGGTATTTCATTCATTTTGAGTTTATTTTTGTGTATGGTATAAGAAAGTGGTCCAGTTTCATTCTTCTGCAAGTCACCATCCAGTTTTCCCAACACCATTTGTTGAAGAGACAGTCTTTTTACCATTGGATATTCTTTTCTGCTTTGTCAAAGATTCATTGACCATATAACTGTGGGTCCATTCCTGGGTTCTTTATTCTGTTCCATTGATCTATGTGTCTGTTTTTGTGCCAGTACTCACACTTTCTTGATGATTACAGTTTTGTAATACAGCTTGAAGTCTGGGGTTGTGGTGCTTCCCACTTTGCTTTTCTTTTTCAACATTCCTTTGGCCATCCAGGTGTTTTCTGATTCCATACAAATTTTAGGATTGTTTGTTCTAGCACTGTGAAAAATGCTGGTGTTATTTTGACCAGGATTGCAATGAATGTATAGAGTGCTTTGGATGGTATAGAAATTTTAACGATATTTGTTCTTTTAGTCCGTAAGCATAGAATGTTTTTCCATTTCCTTGTGTCTTCTTTAATTTCTTCTATAAGTGTTCTATAGTTTACAGCATACAGATCTTTTAACTCTTTGGTTAGATTTATTCCTGGGTATGGTTTTAAATGCAATTGTGAGTGGGATTCTTTGATTTCTCTTTCTGTGCTTCATATTTGGTGTATAGAAATGCAATTGATTTTGTACATTGATTTTATATTCTGCAACTTTGGTGAATTCATGAATGAGCTCTAGCAATTTTTTGGTGGAGTCTTTTGGGTTTTCTACATGGAGTATCACATGGAGTCATTTGTGAAGAATAAATGTTTGACTTCTTCCTTACCAGTTTGTATGCCTTTTATTTCTTTTTGTTTTCTGATTGCAGAGGCTAGGACTTCCAATACTATGTTGAACAAAAGTGGTAAGAGACATTTCTGTCATTTTCTTGACCTTAGGGGAAAAGCTCTCAGTTTTTCCCTGTTGAGAATGATATTTGCTCTGGTTCTTTTGTATATGGCCTTTATTATGTTCAGATATCTTCCTTCTATCCTTACTTTCTTGAGGGTTTTATCAAGAAAAGATGCAATATTTTATCAAATGTTTTTTCTGCATCTCTTAAGAGGATCATATGGTTTTTATCATTTCTTTTATTAATGTGAAATGTCACATTGATTGCTACACAGATATTGAACCACCCCTGAAGCCCAGGAACAAATCCCACTTGATTATGGTGAATAATCCTTTTAATGTATTGTTGGATTAGATTAGTTAGTATCTTGTTGAGAATTTTTGCATCCATATTCAATAGGGATATTGGTCTATGATTCTCCTTTTTGGAGGGATCTTTGCCTGATTTTGGAATCAAGGTAATGCTGATTGGAAGAGTTTAGAAGTAGAATGAGTTTGGAAGTTTTCCTTCCATTTATATTTTTTGAATTCAGAAGAATAGGTATTAATTCTTCTCTAAGTACTTGCCAGAATTCCCCCTGGGAAGCCATTAGGCTCTGGACTCCTGTTTGTTGAAATATTATTGATTAGTGATTCAATTGCTTTGCTGGTTATGGGTCTGCTGAAATTTTCTATTTCTTCCTGTTTTAGTTTTGGTAGTTTATATGTTTCGGGAATTTATCCATTTCTTTCAGATTGCCCAATTTGTTGACATATAATTGCTCATAAAATTTTCTTATAATTGTTTATATTCCTGGGGTGTTGGTTGTGATCTCTCCTCTTTCATTCATGATTTTATTTATTTGGGTCCTTTTTCTTCTCTTTTTGACAAGTCTGGCTATGGGTTTATCAATTTTTAAAATTCTTTCAAAGAACAAGCTCCTAGTTTTGTTGATCTGTTCTGTAGCTTTTTGATTCTGTATCATTGATTTCTGCTCTGATCCTAATTATTTACCTTCTTCTGAAGGTTTTAGGCTTAACTTGCTGTTCTTTTCCCAGCTCCCTTAGGCATATAGCCTGTATTGCTATGCATTTCCCACTTATGACCACATTTGCTGTGTCCCAAAGATTTTGTAATGTCATGTTTTCATTTTCATTTGCTTCCATCTATTCTTTTATTTCTTCTTTAATTTTCTGGTTAACCCATTCATTCTTTAATAGGATGTTCTTTAACCTCCATGTATTTCCAAACTTTCTTGTGGTTGTCCTTAAGTTTCACTGTGTTGTGATCTGAAAATAAGCATGGTATTATTATAATCTTTTTGTACTGATTGAAGTCTGATTTGTGAACCGGTAAGTGATCTATTCTTGAGTATGTCCCGTGTGCACTCAAAAAGAATGTGTACTGTGCTGCTTTAGCATGAAATGCTTTGAATATATCTATTAAGTACATCTGGTCCAGTGTCATTCAAAGCCATTGTTTCCTTGTTGATCTTCTGCTTATATGATCTGTCCTTTGTTGGGAGTGAGGTGTTAAAGTTCCCTACCATTATTGTATTATTATCAATAAGTTCCTTTAAGTTTTCTATTAATTAATTTACATATCTGGCTGTTTCCAAGTTGGGCGTCATAAATATTCATAATCGTTAGGTCTTCTTGTTTGATAGAACACTTTATTATGATATAGAGCCCTTCTTCAATGCTTATTACAGTCTTTCATTTAAAATCTAATTTGTCTGATATAAATATGGCTACTCCAGCTTTCTTTTGGTGTCCGTTAACATGATAGATGCTTATCCATCCCCTCACTTTCAATCTGGAGGTGTCTTTAGGTCTAAAGTGAGTGTTTTGTAAGCAGCATTCAATGGGTCTTTTTTTTTTTAACCACTCTGATCCCCTATGTCTTTTGATTGGAACATTTAATCCATTTACATGCAGAGTAATTATTAAAATACATGAATTTACTGTCATTGTATTACTTGTAAAGTTGCTGTTCCTATAGATTGTTCCTTTCTAGTCTTTTTTGCTTTTGGTCTCTCTTTCCCACCCAAATAGTCCCCTTTACTATTTCTTGCAGAGCTGGTTTAGTGTTCATGAACTCTTTCAGTTTTTGCTTGTCTTGGAAACTCTTGATCTCTCCTATTCTGAATGACAACCTTCCTGGATACAGTATTCTTGGCTGTTTATTTTACCCATTCAGCATGCTGAATACATCATGCCACTCTCTTCTGGCCTGCCATGTTTCTGTGGACAAATATGTTGCTAACTGTATGTATCTACCCTTTGTCCCTAGCAGCTCTTAGATTTCTTTTTTTAATCTTTGTATTTTTCAAGTTTCTCTATAATATGTCATGGTGTTGACCTGTTTTTGCTGATTTTGAAGGGTTTTTCTGTTCCTCTTGGACTTTAATGCCTGTTTCTTTTCCAAAATTAGGGAAGTTCTCATCTATAATTTGTTCAAAAAGACCTCCTGCCCCCTTTTCCTACTCTGTTTCTTCTAGGACTCCTATGAAATGGGTATTATTGCACTTCATGGAATTGCTGAATTCCCCAAGTCTATTCATGATCTAATAGTTTTCTTTCCCTCTTCTTTTCAGCTAATTATTTTCCATAATTTTCTCTTCTATATCATCTATTCATTCCTCTGCTGCTTCTATTAAGAAGGGGTCAGACACTGTCTCTTTCTTCCATTTACTTTTGAGCTAGAGGCCTTGGGATTATTTGCCTTCCCAGTTGATTTTTCATTCCTATCTACTCTCCCTGTTTCTCAAAACTTTATGCCATGAGCTTCAAGGAAGCTCCAGTGCCACCCTGTGCTTCAAGCTTTGCTGAGTTTTGGGTCTGTCACTTGCTTTGAAGAACTGTGCTATTGTGGCTCTTCTGCCTTGAGGGTCTTCACCCAGCTATGCCTCTTGCTTCTCCTTGATCTTCACTGAGTCTGGCAGCACTTCTACTTACAGTATGTTTCAGAATTGCCAGTTTTATCAAGTTTCTTCAGTGATGGATCTTGAATATTACCTTGACACTTTCATTTTTTCTTGCCACTCTTGGAACATTTTCAAAAAGAAAATATTAGATAAATAATGAACAAATTTTTACTAGACATCTGTCTCAATATTAGCAAACTCTGTGTTAACACAACTCATAGAATACATTATTTTTGAGTTTTGAATATGTGTATGAGTTGTTGAAAGGACAGAAATCTTTGGATAAGAATAATATAAGGATTTTTTCTTATTTGTAAATGCTGTCTGTGACTTTATACTATTCTCTCACTGAACTAAGAATAATGTATGACCTATGGTGGTTTCAGCTCTTGTCATTGTCCTGTAGTTCCAGCCACATGTATCCCATGGAAACAACAAAGCAAAGCAAACAATTTATTCGAAATAACTCATTTTTGAAGCTTCTTTTGGTCCTTACTCCAAGGTTACCAAGTGTGAGTTCCACATTTTATGTCTCCTTTTCTTTCCCAGAAATCAAATCATTCATCTGACTTCAGCCATATCTCTCCTAGCAAGATATGTATGAAGGATGGAAAAGAAAAGATTTGGAAACACTTAAAAGGGAAAAAAATGGGATGATTTTGGGAATGGTATTTAATCAAAATATCTTTGCTTGATTATGCACCTTTGCTTTTTTCTGGTATGTCAGACTTAGAAAACATAGTTTTATTTTGAATACTACCTGTTATTAAATGATTTTACACCAAATACAAAAAATAGAATATGTAATGGGTTCCAGGTTCAGTGTAGCTTCAAGAAACAGGAGATACCCTGGTGGATAATGAAATACTAGAAAAACGTCAAGGCAAACCCACAGGAAAAAATGCTCAGCTTCACATCTTGAGCTCTCTTGGTTATTTTTCTAACCATGAAAGAAGTCGGGCTTACTCAACCAAAGAAACAGGTGGAAAATGAATAGTTAACATAGCAGAACACTTTCCACTGTTATACTTTTTTTAAAAATTTAAACTTAATTTTTTTTTTTTACCTTACCTTCAACTAGAGCTAGAACATGGTTAATGTCTATTTTCCTATACTGGATACAGAATGGATGACAGGCTGGGCTTCAGTCATATTGTTTAATCACTGTTGTCTTCATGTGGCATGATGTAGTGTAGTGAGGCTGGGGGTTCTGCAAGCTTGAGGTAGGTAGGTGCCAGGCAAAGCTGGTAGGCTTCTATGGACAGTTTTGTTCATGTTTTTCACTTCCCCTCCTTTTTTTTTTCTTTATTTCATGTTTCTCACTCCTGATCATTGATGGGAGCTCAGGAGAGGTCAACTATATTGAGTCTGGACTTGATTTTTAAATTGAAACTGTCAGCTAGGCACAAATATTAGTCTGATGACAAATACTATTGTTATAGGTGATAAAATAAATGATAGTGTCAACACTTAGGAGAGCTGAAAAAGAATTTTCTGCCAGAGAAAACCAGTTTGATTGAAAGAATGAGATGTTGGCAGGAATCTGCTGGATCATTTCTCTCTAAGAGTTTACCCAGAGATAGAACATTGTCTGATCCTGCTTTGAAGAGACTTGTCACATTCTTTCTCTGATGAAATACTGGAGATTTCTGAATTTCCAAAAAGTGAAACTATGGAATTTAACCCCTACCTTTAGATTCAATGTCTATTAATCACATTGTTAGAGACTTACCCACTGCATATTTTTAGAATCCTGTGCTGCCATGAGGTAACTATGGAAAGAAAAAACAAAAACAAAAACAAAACAACAAAAATAACAACAAAAATTAAACAACACAAACAAAAAACACCTCCAAAGGTAGAAATGAAAGAAGAGACAGTGATATTAAGTGACATTAGGTGGAGGGAGAAACTGAGTTACGGGAACCTCAATGAGAACTAGATGGTCTACAACTTCCAAAATCCCTCGCCAGGAAAAACGATGATGGTTCCATCAACTTACATGAATGTGAGTCTTGGGACCCCACATACTTGGGTTCAAATCCCAATTTCACTACACATTTATCAGATTTTGGATATGTGAGACCTATCCACACCACCTTCACAGTTTTCTTCAAATATAAAACTGTTCTAAAATTTAAAAAAAATTTAAATTGTGGTACCCCTTGTTCAAAAATCAGGGCAGTGTTGGCAGGATGGTTGAAAAAGAACCTGTCTAAGGAGGGCAGGAAAACAAAGAGATGGTAGAAAATGGACCCAGCATAAGCCAAGACATCATGCCCTTGGGGCACGCTCCATTCTCCCAGTGGACTATATTTACAAAAATTCAAAAATAGAATTATTAACAATTTCAAGATGGTGCTTGCAGAGTATTAATCCCAAGCACAAGATCCCCTTTTGAAGATGGGTCCTGTGCAACAGCATTGGTCACATGTCCATGATATTGGGCCTGTTCCAGGTATGTCTCCCTAGCACTTTCATTATCTTCCCAAAGAAACAAAGTACAAACCACCGTTTGTGATTTAGAGCAAGAATTCTTAATTTTTTTTTGTTCCACAGGCTCCTTTGGGAGCTTGGTGAATCCTACTGACCTGGTCTCAGAATAATTTTTAGTACATTTAGTGCATTTTGTGCAGTATCTTCAAAATATGTCCCTCTGAAACCCATGATTCCAGTTTCTTCTATAGACCTTGTACAGTGTAACTGTCCAACTACCAGGCAATTCTGTTCTCAGTAGTTCTTTTCAACCAAATAGGTCAGCCACATGTTATGATATTGGTGATGCAAACCTCTACAGTACATTTCAGTATATCCTATATATAATCATGTGCTGATCAATATTTGCATAGAGTTTAGTCAAAGACCAGTTCACAGTATCATGTTCTTATTTTAGTTAATCAACAAGAGACTTTACACTGAAAGTCCTTTAAAATGAATGTAACTCTGACACTTTGGAATTTCATTTGTTTTGGAGAATGCAAGAGAGAACTGAATTCATAATTGGCTGGGTTCCCCCAGTTTGACTGAAATTATATGACTTAAAAATGAAGAGAAAGGAAGCGAGAATATAGAAGAAAATAAAAAATAAAATGGGGTAGAAGACCGTAATTCATTTTCTGAAATTTCTACTACAATATTTTAAGGATAAAAACAAAATTAAAGGAATTGTTATATTTCAAACAGAAATTAACAAAAAAATATATGTTTTAACTTTCGCCATCAGAATTAATGTAATTCCATCCATGACAACTAAGAGTTCATAATTGACCATTAGTGATTGTGCAAGCAATTGTCCAGTGATGGGTGGGCATGGACAATTCTGCCCCAACCTCGTCTTGCTCCATGTGTAATGGAACACTTGAATGATATCTCTCATCATAGGAGAATGGGCTGTTAGCTGTTAGGTCCTTAACAGCTGAGCCTGTAATTCCAGCTAGTGAGGGAAGTATCAAAATTGCTTCTGAAAAGGTAATACCCAAGAACAGGGCATAAAATCCCATGAGTAATGTGAGCATTAAGGACATTCTCTTGAGGTATCTGGTAAAGTGTGATCGATCAATTGCAGAAGCACCAAGCCCAGCTCATTTATGTGTGGATTCTGCTGTTGAATCCTGAGCCCATTTTGCTGGCCTTCAACAAGGACTGGAAAATGCATCTAGGAAAGAAGATAAAAACTCATTTTCAAATCTTTTCATTCCTTGGAGGAACATCATCATTTCTCATTCATATCAATTCTTTCATCTGTGGATCATGAAGTGTAGCCTCAAATGTTTTCCAGATGTCTAATGGAATGTGTGTTGGAGGAAAATAACTTAATTTTGTTTGGTGCACAAATTGTGGTCTGTTACTTATATTATAGAGGAAAACAAACAAATGGGATTAGAACATCTTTTCTACTGTATAACACTTTATATAAAAAATAAAACTAGAAGATATATAGTTATTGGCTAGGTGGAATTGAAAATGGTATCCAGGATAAAAGAATGTATTTTATTTACAATTCTCTCTGGTTATTTTTGGTCCTAAGCATGAACCACTGAGACCCTTTTTGAAGTTCTTTAGCTAATGAGGTCATTTCTGATTCAATAATAAAATTAACTTTTTGTAATCTTACCCAAACACTTTAGTATTATTTAGTTGCTTATTGCTTAGCTATGGTACCCAAATGTATATTGTTTCTTATAATATTAATGGTCTATATCTTACTTATTTCTAAAAGGGCTCAAGGCATCTAGTATAACTTTATGACTGTAACAAGAACATGGTAATTCTTTCCCCTGCTTATGACATAGAATCCCGTCTCTCTCCATAAATACAAATTATTTCACTTCCTGCTTGTGCAGGAATGATGAGGAGGTGATGAAATCCAGAGGAAAATCATTCCCCAGTTCTTCAAACTGACAGCACTAATTCCCTGCCTCTTTGAGACTTGGCATTCAAAGTGTAAGGTGATACCTTAAAGAGAGAAATCCCAAACTTACATAAAGTGGACTTTCTATACTGCCATGATATGACATGATGTTCCTTCAACTATAAAACACTTTGAGTCATCTAGCTCCTTATTTACTCAGTAATTCCATTATTTAATGTGATGTGTTGTCTGAAAGATAATTTATAAAGTTGTTGGAAACACATTGACTTCAAGTCCTGAAGCCACCCAACTTTTTTATGCTTCAGGTGCTAAATAAAATCAAAATAATACAGATGGAAAGAGTTCCTGTCATTTTCTCACTGATTTCCCCTCAAATATTTTAGCCCAACTGTTGTGAATTCATTTCTGCCTCATCTGGGCCATGGTTCAGTGGTTACATTAGGAAAGCAATCCAAGTAGGGAGAACATGAGGAGAAATGCTTTAACCCTGTCACTAATTGCAGGTGGGTTACTAGTGGTGATAACCAATTCAGTTAGTTGGGAGTAACATGAAAACTAGCATGGATAACTCAAATAAGGCTTGCATTAATATCTCTCCAACTCCTAAAGTGTGTTTGAGAAAGATTTCATAAGAAAATACATTGCAAATTCAGGAATAAATCCTACCACTATTCTTCAGTAAAATCTTAACTACTTGAAAAGAGTGGTAATTATTTTAATTATTCATATTATTACTTCTGGTTGTTCAGGAAAAGAAATTCTAAGAAGCAGACTCCAGTGAATATGACTGGAAGAGTCACAGGCTTTTTTCACTATCATTACAAGAACAACAATGGCAACAACGTTGAAGCAACAGCCATACTGATGATGGTTGCTACTGTTGAGCACCCACTTCACATTAAGCTTTGAGCTGTATGCAGTATTATTTCTGTTTTATTTATTTTTTTCTTTTTTGAGAGAGAGAGAGAGGATGAGAGAGAGCATGTGTGTGAGCAGGGGGAGAGGCAGAGGGAGAGGGAGTGAGAGAATCTTAAGCAGGCCCCACGCCCAGTAGGATCCCTATAGAGGGCTCAGTCTCACAACCCTGAGCTCAAATCACGAATTGGTCACTCAACCAACTGAGTCATCCAGGCACTCCTCTCTTTTATCTTGTTGTGTAAATAACGGAGTAAATATTCAGATAATTGGAGTGCATTGCAAATGGCACACAGCCTGTTAACGTCCAAACAATCATTTCAACCACAGGGATCTGGTCCACTGTGCTGTTTCCTCCACCCTCATTTATATATGGCACCCATTTTTGTAGATTGTCAAGGCACCAGCAGAGAAAACATTTAACTCTCAGAAATTCTATTAACAACAGTGATAGTAACAATAGGGTCTGCCACAGACATGCAAGAGCAGGCATACACACAAACACACACAGTGCCAAGCTCAAGAATCTTCTCTGGGGCTTACAGGACTTACAGAAAATGGAAAAAAAAATTTCTCTGTCTAGAAAAACTTTGGAGACCTAATGCCTCAAAATTGATTAAGAAAAAAAAAAAAAGAGAAAAAGAAAAAGCAGTATACCTTATTTTAAGATGGAGAAAAATTATGAGAATATGGATGGGAGAAGCATGTAGAAAGCTTAATAATAGGTTTTTGAATACTTAGGAGAGACCAGTTATTTCCTCTTTCCTCTGCAATGAGAGAAAAAGGAACTTGGCTTAAAATATAGCCAAGGAAATGAAAAACTAATAATTAGCTGTGGAGTTAAGATTAGGGTGGGATATTGATGATGCTCATGAAGTCACCATTTCTTATTAGTTAAAAAATTAGTTAATTCTTATTACTTAAAAAAAAATAAAATAAGACACCTCATCATTTCCTGGAAATGACATTTTACTACTTGAGAAATAGTGCACCCTGGTGTTTAAGAGTAAGGACTCTATAATCTCACCAGCCTGGCTTATCTCTTGCATTTACCACATTTGTGAGCTCTGTAAATTTGAGAAAGTTACTTAACCTTCTCAAACCTCATTTTTTCATATTTCTATAGAGGGCATTTTGCTTTATAATGAAAGTTTAAATCATGCTTTTAGCATAGTGTTTGGCATCTAGTTAACACCTTATTATTGTAGCAGTTATGTTTAGACATGGTCTGGCTTGAAGGTAGGACTGTGGGTTCCATGGCATTTCAACTGCTCCTCAGGAAAAAAGACATGTACTGGACCTTTTTTTTCTTCCCCCTTTTATTGGCTACCCAGGATTTCAAAACCTTTTATATTTGGCAGGATCAAAGGTTGGTACAAGGCATAGGGAGGCAGATTGTCCTCCCAATTTTTTTTTTTAAAGATTTTATTTATTTATTTGTCAGAGAGAGAGCGAGCAAGCACAGGCAGACAGAGTGGCAGGCAGAGGCTGAGGGAGAAGCAGGCTCCCTGCCAAGCAAGGAGCCCGATGTGGGACTCGATCCCAGGACGCTGGGATCATGACCTGAGCCGAAGGCAGCCGCTTAACCAACTGAGCCACCCAGGCATCCCTGTCCTCCCAATTTTTGTTGATAGAGTGAAGATAGGTGACTTCAGCTGGCTGATTAGAATGTTCCAGACGTGGGGGCACCCAGGTGGCTCAGTTGGTTAAGTATCTGACTTTTGGTTTTGGTTCAGATTATGATCTCAGGGTTGTGACATTAAGTGCCATGTCAGGCTCCATGTTCAACAGGAAATCTACTTGAGATTCTCTCTCCCCCACTGCCCATCCCCACCTTTAAAAAATGCTCCAGATGGGGATCTGATTATGGAATAGTGGTAAATGAGAACAGAGGTCACTAGAGATTACTTTCTGGGGCTGTAATAGAAATGCAGGTATAGGGGATTCTTTTGTGTGTCTGGGGAATGCGGAATTGATGGGACAGTAGCCAGTCTCCAGCAGTAGTGACATCCATAGTAGCATCTTAAATAAACTATTTCTGTGGTGGAGTATTGGCTATTTCTAGCTTCCTTCGAGTCTTGGTTCACTAGTTGTTTGAATGATTCTATGACGTATCTATCAGCTATATCCACAATAATTTTGTATGACAATTCCTCACCCGAGAAAACCTCAGTGGCGTTTAAATGTGAATATTTGTTTCAAACTACTATGAAGGCAGGTTGATGTGAGATTGGCCATTCTAGGCTGGATTTAATGGGGCTTGGCTCCAAGCTATGGTTAAGCCTGGGTCTGCTCCACATTTTCCATGGATCAGCAGCTATTGGAAACATATCCTTCTGATGGTAAAAGGCAAGAATGTGCAACAGGCCCAACTAAGTAAGCATATTGCAAGTATCTGTTAACATCTTATTGGACAAAGCTAGTCACAGGGTTAAGCCCAACAGCAACGGAGAGGAAAAGTGTATAACGTCTCCTATGGAAGACACTGCAAAGTCACAGGCAGAAGAAACTGCAAAGGCCAAGGCTGTGCCTATAGGGAAGGGTGAAGAATTGAGGACATTAAAGGATTGAACACATATGTGTTCCTCAACCTCCTTCCAACAAAAGTCTTAAATTTGTACTTATTTCTATTTTTTTTTTGGTAACAAAGAACTTTGATACATAGTATAGAGCTTATTAAGGGAGCGAGCTGTGTTTCTCTATAGAGTTTGGGAGAATATCAGACTGTAATCCAGCCTGCATAGAACTGAAGGCAGTGAAAATCTAGTGTCCTCCAGTAGATTAAAGGATAAGAATTTTGCAGCCTATGCTATATAGTTGCAACATGATTTGTGAAATTATTGCGTGTTGTATCCTGTAATTAAGTACAAGGCCATTGAAGGCCGTTGAAGGCCATTTAGGGATTACTACTATAGAATAGAATAAAGGACAATGCGTTATTCAAAGAATGCAGGGCAGGGTATTCACATCTAATAATACTTAATAACATCACATCTGAATAATTTAAAAAAATAATAAACTCATATAATTCTATTCTTATCTGAGGGCACAAGATGAAAATCAAGAACTTTTTATGGCAGCTAAAATAAGCTATTTTAAACATTTTATACCTTCAGTACTGAGGTGGTGAACTGAAAAGCAAATATGGAAGGATTCTGTGCTTTGTCCAATTACAACATTGGTGAAATATGCAATGTTTCCAAATATCTTAAGGCATTGACTGAGAAAGAATAGGCGTCTGAGAATTGCAGCGGTTACTCATATGGTAGTGTTTGGAAGAACTAGAGCTCCCTGGGCTTCTTAAGCCTGCTAGGCCTGCCTTGACACCTGAAACAAGCTCATTTTTTTTAATCTAAAGAGACTGTTCCAGCTTGGCTTAAAGACATCCTGTCTCCCTTGCCTACTCTGCAAAGGACTTTAATTTTCCCCATTTCCTTTTCTCTCACCTCTCCTTTTGTCAAGACCTAGGGGTAGAGTCAGTTTGCAGCACACTGAAAGGGTCTAAAGAATTCTCATACACATTTCTTTGTTAATTTGTATCAGGAAAAAAAAAATCTGAGTTAGTACATGTGGAAATGGATTCCAAGGATGCTAGAACAAATAGGGAAGAATATAAAAATAGATCAGACTAATTTTATTTTAAAATCTGGAAAGAACAAGAGGTTCTGGATTCAATATGCCAGAACAGTGGAAGTTGTTTAGACTGTAATTTGAGATACCATAAATTCTTCTGTATAATAAAGAAGGAGATGTGCTGGGTAGATTTATTTTGTGTAATCCATGTGCCACTCACATTCTGTCTAAAGTCCATAAGAAAGCAGAGAAGACATGTACTTCCTAAGGCCTTAAAAAAGTCGTTTGTGACGGAAGCCCTAACATTTCTGAAAAATATGGTAGCAGTACTGTGTAAATGGATAATGCTGGTGGAAAGCAATGGGCTTTCTGATGTCAATGCTATGAAAGTATGTACACTATAAGACTAGCATCAGATGACTAGAAGCACAGTGGAAAGGCACTTGCACATTAGAAACATGGCTATTAACTAAATGTCTTGATTCAGAGTGAGTTTGATTATGACCTTCCAATCATGGAGTACCAGGGACTAAAATTATGGGTGGCACACTGAGCAGCTATTTGGTTAGTATAACTTAAGTAAAATACAAAGAAAAAATCTGAGATCTCCTTGAGAGTCAAACTCCTTATTAAATTCCCAGATATGAGTCAGGTCACAGATCCAAAACCTCAGCAAAGTAGATGCCTAGAAACCCATATATAAGAATTTAACAAATAGCATCTTGTGCCTGTAAAATGAATCTTCACTCAGTCTTTCTTAAAAGGACTTGCAGCCATTTAACAGAATAACAGAATAATAGAGGTTTATAACAGTCTCAGAAAGAACCAGAAAGAAACTTCAGTCACATTAGAATTTAAGGGGACAAGTCATAAATGGAAATTTGACATGAGTCTGCCTCATAGTAGGTCCACCTCTGAGCTCATCCTAAAGTTATTTTCCTAATTGCTAAATGCAGATATACAAATATTTACCAACAGTGAGAATCCTCACACTAGTTTTCTGATCCACAGAGTAAGTACTTGTAAGTATTTGTAACAAAGGCTCTCATTTCTTACCACTATAGTAAATTTAAAAATCCTCAGTGGTGGAAGCAGTGTAGGGAACACAGATCCATAATTCTTAATTTTGGAAACAAATAAACAAACAACAAACTACATAGAACCCATGTCCACAGCATAACTAGGAAACAGAGAGCATCTTAATTTCAAATTAAATGTAAGTAGAAACATACACACCAAATCCTAGCAAGCTATTTCTTGCTTTTCCTACTACACTATTTGGATGATTTAGACAATTCTGGAAAATGACATTGAAGAGAGTGTAGGGGAGTTTGTAGCAAGCCTAAAATTGATTGAAAAACCATATCAAAAAGAGAGTCCATACAGATGGAAAAGAACATGGAGCCCTGTCTACAGGAAAAATATTAAAGTGCATTCAAAACCTGTGGAGTCCATCTTGAGAAAGTGATGTTTCAAGGGAAAAAGTGGGTTAGAGGGAATGGAGGGGTGCCTTTTGGAAGATGAGCAGAAAAGGGAAATAATCAAGAGGAGAAAAAACAGTCTCTTTCAAAATTAAAAAATAAAAATAAAAAGAAACAAAATTTCCCATATCTTCTCTCTCACTGTTCCCTCCTCCAAATCAGTAAAGAAATAATTCTTTGTTACAATCACTGAAGATATGCTTTTGAATCCGGAATCTCATAAACCACCCAAACACCAGCCAAAGCCATAGAATTTAGAGAGGCACAAATGATCTATCTATCTACCTACTTATAAGCACTGAAAACAAAACAAAACAAAACAAACAAACAAAATAAAAAGAAAAACTAAAAAGTCAAACCCTGAACAATTCAACAAATGAACATTCTTCCAATGAAACAAGAGTTTATTGAACTCAAGAAGAAATTTTAATAAACACAAAACATATCAGAAGTGAAGATTAAATTATAAGTTTCCTAAGAAAGAATAAATAAAATGGAAAACAAATAAGGGGGTATTTAAGAAAATAAACAGAGAAGATAATAAGAATTAGATAAAGAAAACAGTAAAAGGGCCAGAGAGAAATTGGTTGAAATAATAAGACAAGCAAAGAAGAAAAAGCATATATGTGATTGGGGTCCTAAAGATGGGTTTAAAATAATAACAGTGGAAGAAAAATAGTATTTTAAAGATTTTATTTATTTATTTAATATTTAAGAGACAAGTAAGCAGGGGAAGGGGCAGAAGAGGAGGAAGGGAGAGAAGCTCAAGCAGACTCCTCACTGACTGCAAAGCCCAATGTGAGGCTTGTTCTCACAACCCTGAGATCTTGAATTGACCTGAAATCAAGAGTCACCCACATGCCCCAGAAATAGCATTTTAAAATATAATTTGTTATTTCCATTTCAGGAATGACTAAGGAACTCCAACACAAACTCTTTTGCAGACAACTATAAGCTTTAAAAAAAAATACAAAAGTTAGTTACTGGAAAGAGAATAGAAGCAGGCAGATTCTATGAAGTCCATGCTTGGAAGCAAGAGTTGTATAGCATGAGGTCTGTCTGTTTGTTTTTTTTGACTAGGGCAATGCATTTGTTAGGGTCACCGGTGGTTTTATAGTCATTTTGGCCAGGATTTAGACTGGCACAAACAGTCCATGAGAAGGCAGAGATATTTCACAATGAGAAAGAGCCAGAGAAAAAGTATTAACTTATGTTTGTCCCCATAGCTGGATAATTTAAGAACCCAGAATGGTTGGAGCAGGCTCAAGATAACTAAGCTAAAAAAACAAAAGCTATTATTTGAGATTGGAGCTAACTCCCAGGAATGCATTTGCAGTTCAAGTCCAACCAAGTTAAATACCTGCTAAAAAGAAACTAGCAAAAACCTGAAACCTAAAAATTAAGGCTCATCAGCAAAAAATAACTGAATCCAGAATCTTCTCAACAATAATGTTTAGGATTCAATCCCCAATTATCTGACATATGAAGAACAAGGAAAATGAAACCTATTCTAAAGAGAAAAAAAAAACAACAATAGAGACTAAAGACTAAAGATAATGCAGATTTTAGAATTAGCAGACAAGTGTTTTAAAGAAACAAATATAAGTATTCTCAATGATGGAGAAGAAAAAAATGCTTGCAATGGATTAAAGGAGACATAGGCTGAAAGTGAAGGGATGAGAAAAGATATTCCATGCAAATGAAAACCAAAAGAAAGTGGGGATAGCTGTATATTTTATGTCCAGACAAAATAGCCAATGACTCTGAGAGACTAAGAAGGTAATAACATGATAAAGAGGTCAATCCAATAAGAGGGTATAACATTTGTAAATATTTATGTACCCAACATAAGATCACCTATATAGAGAGAGCAAATATTAACAGAATCTGAAGGGAGAAATAGGTAACAATACAATAGTAAAAGAGGACTTCAATATCCCCTTTCAACAGTGGATAGATTATCCAGATGGAAAGTAAATAAGGAAAAGAAAGTGGGCTTAAATCATACATTAGACCAGATAAACTAATAGACATTTACATAGCATTCTATCCAACAGCAACAGAATATACATTCTTCTCAAGCACACATGGAACATTCTCCAGAATAGATCATAGGTTTTAAACAAGTCTCAATCAATTTAAGATTTAAAACATATTGAGCATCTTTCTGACCACAATGGTATGAAACTAGAAATCAATTACAAGAACAAAACCAGAAAATTCTCAAATATATGGAGATTAAACAAGATGCTACTGAATAACCAATGGGTAAAAGAAATAGCCAAAAAAGGAATAAAATAATATCTTTAGTCAACTAAAAATAGAAATATAATATACCAACACTTTCCAGATGCAGCAAAAACAAAAGGAAGTTCATTAATGATAAATGCTTACATTAAGACAAAAGAGCACAAACGAGCAGCATAACTTTATACCTCAAGGAACTAGAAGGAGAACCAATGAAACCCAAAGTTGGTAGAAGGAAGAAAATAACAAAGATCAGAGCAGAAATAGATGAAATAGAGGCTAGAAAGACAATAGAAAAGATTAACAAAGCTAAGAGCTGTTTTTTGAAAATATAAATAAAATAGACAAGTTTTTAGCTAGACTTACCAAGAAAAAAAGAGAGTATTCAAATAAATACAATTAGAAATGAAACAGGAGACACAAAAACTAATAACCACACACATTAAAAAAGAGAAGTAAATTTGAAAACTTCAGCAAAATGTTAGATTTTGAGTAAATGATTGTTGAAATTAGACTAGCACACAGATTAGAAAAAAAGGGAGAACAATACTATGTTATATGGTGTATGTTATATGTTCCATGTTGTATGTTCTAACAAAACTGAATTAGGGCAGCTAAGAGATGGGAGGCAAGGCTAAGGGAAAGAGGAATTTTGAATGAAAACATTAATTTTTTTATAAGCAGTAGGTGGGAATTTAGGATACCATTTAAACTGACAAAGTAGTAGGTGTTAGAAAATACAGAATGAGGAGAATAAAATGGTATAAATATAGAAATTACTACCTGCACAAAACATAAAGATTCTTAAATATGAAAAACAATTAAATAGAAAAATGATGGAGAAGGGAAAGTTCTTCTCCACTGTAGAAACCAACCTTAATCAAACCAGTGGATACCACCTAAACTGCATGTTAGACAAGGTGGACATTATAATATGGACATTTATAAATCAGTCCATCGAACTGCAGAAGAATAAGTGTTTTCCCCAAATGCACATAGAACATTCTCCAGGACAGATCATATGTGATGACCATGTGGTCAAAATTAGCATTGCCAGTTATTGTATCAATCAATAGCATGTGCCTCCTAATATTATGCACCAAGGAAGCATTGTCATTTTTATTGTATTCTTTCCAACAAGGTGTAACTTGAACCATTGAACAAACTGAGGGACAGTTTATGAAATAATTAATTGTTCTACTGATCTGTTGTCATTTTCACTGTGATGGGTATTACTGTAGAACTTGTAACATCTGAATGCAGTCTGTGGAATTAGATAATATATTACCCATGTTAATTTCTTGATTTTGATAATTATCCTATAGATATTTATGGGAATTCTGTGTTTTAAGAAAATGTATGCTATAGTATTTGGGGGAAAAGAGGCATCATGTCAATAAATTGCTATTAAATGATCAAGAAAAAATTATGAGGGAGATAATAATGAGAAGGAGAAAGAAGAAGGGAGAGGGATAATGGAGAAGAAACAGAAAGATAAAGGATAAAGTGACTCTGGCTGAAGGGCATCAGAGGATTTTTATGCTATTCTTGCAATTTTTACATAAGTTTAAAATTATATCAAAAATAGAATAAAAATCAAACATGTTCAATGGAAAAAGAAAATACTATGAGATAGATGCTTAGGGAAGCCCCATGGTGCAAGACTTGAAAGCTTCACGGGTGGTAATTACAATGATGTGTCCATTTAACTTTCCAGCTTAACCAGTGGGGAAGATGGATTGGGTATACAGAGCCCATTAGTAATTGTAAGTTTAATCAGGGGATGACACCAATTAAAGCTGTTGCTCCATATGTGGTCTCCTTATTAGAGCAAATCACTAGAGCCCTTGGGACCCGGCATATACCTATTGATTTCATTTTTTTTTTCTGTGCTGATAAAGAGCAGCTTCCAGGGATAGCAATATGAATCACTACCTTTTGTTCCTTTTCTTGGGGTTGTGTAACCATCTGGCTTTGTCCCAGGTCAGTATCTTAATCAGCGGAAGTGTGCTTCAGGACAAAGGAAGTACAGAATGCACACTGGAGGATGGACATTTTTATAACCAACTGTGGCCTTATGATAGTTGTGGATATGAAAACTAGAACATTGACTTGTATTTCCTTCCTTACTGTGTCAAGTATATATGTATGCATTTAACTAATATTCCTTTTATTTGACTCCTTCTTCCTTGAAATTAACACTGGATTTTCTCATGAGTAATGTTAGTATTTTGTTTAGAGTACATGATACCATGGAATTGCCTCTTCAGTAGAAAAGAATGACCTCAGACAAGAAGGGGATGCTGGACTTTATGCAGGACACAAGCATTCGTGAAGCTTCATGATTGTCTCCTTGGGAGGAAGGCAAGTAAATTTTCAGCTGCATGAGTGATAGCTGAATTCTGGTGGGAGATTCTCTCTCTCTCTTTTTTAAACATAAGAATGAGGAAAAGAATATGTAGGTCTATTCCATGTCCAAAGGTAGACCACAGAGGACATTTGCCATTAGTGTCTGGCCAGCCTCTAGACTTTGAACCATTAAAGAATGATTTAAGGGATGCCTGGGTGGCTCAGTTGGTTAAGCGCCTGCCTTCAGCTCGGGTCATGATCCCAGCGTCCTGGGATCAAGTCCCGCATCGGGCTCCTTGCTCGGCGGGGATCCTTTTTCTCCCTCTGCCTCTGCCTGCCACTTTGCCTGTGCTCGCTCGCTCTCTCTCCCTCTCTCTCTGACAAATAAATAAATTAAAAAAAAACCTGAGAATATGAGGGAGGACTTGTGGTTGATCATTGTAGCCTTAAGCCTTCAGAGGAGAGGGATAACATCAGCAGCCTGTGGTAGGATTTTGGCTGTGTCCTGTATTCCTTGGTCACTGACTATTTTCCAAGCCTGGTTTTGAACATTACTAATTATTTTGTGAACTACCCAATAAAATTCCAATAAATCCAGTCACAGTACAAACTCAACTATTGTAGCAAAGACTCTCACACATAGAATTATTTTCCTGTCACATAAAAGTTTAGATGAATATAATTCAGAACTGTCAGGCAACTTGTCTTCCCAGCTCCTTGCAGGGAATCAGATTCCTTCTGTCATGATGCTTAAATCTTTAGGTTGTTCTGGTCTTTTTATCTGAAGCTGGATCACCAATACCATGTCTACATTCCACCCTGTGGAAGGGGGAAGAGAGAAATGGTGTGCAAGCAATTTCTTTTTAAGAAAAGGATGTAGTATTATGCCTCCATCAGAAAGGATGAATACCCAACTTTTGTAGCAACATGGACGGGACTGGAAGAGATTATGCTGAGTGAAATAAGTCCAGCAGAGAGAGTCAATTATCATATGGTTTCACTTATTTGCAGAGCATAACAAATAACATGGAGGACATGGGGAGGTGGAGAGGAGAAGGGATTTGAGGGAAATTGGAGGGGAAGATGAACCATGAGAGACTATGGATTCCGAAAATACCTGAGGGTTTTGAAGGGGCGGGGGGTGGGAGGTTGGGGGAGCCAGGAGGTGGGTATTATGGAGGGCACGCATTACATGGATCACTGGGTGTGGTGCAAAAACTATGAATCCTGTTACACTGAAAAGAAATTTAAAAAAATAAATAAATAAAAAATAAATAAATTAAAAAATAACAACAATAATAAAACTCAATACATGTTAACACAAATAACAGCTTTTATGAAAAGTATTTCCCAAAACAGGAAAAAAAGGGAGAAAAGTGACATGGCCATATGTTTTTGCAAATGTCAATAAACAGCTAGATTCTCAAAAAAAAAAAAAAAAAGAAAAAAGGATGTAGAAGTTGCAGGGATAATTTTTTCTTCCATTTAATTTTTGAGAATTTAGTCATATGACCACTCTTAGCTCTGAGGGAGGGCACAAGAAAGTAGAGTCATAGGTGGGCTACTTGTGCCTCAATACAATTCAGGACAATGAAAAGTGCTATTGTTGAAGCAGAAGGGGAAACAGATCCTAGGGAATCTGATGCTGTGCCATATTTGGATGGAGTCAGTTGCTGCTGTTTCACACCGAAAACTCCTAAGCAGGAAAGTCATATTGTCTCTAGGCAAATATTTGGAACAATGACTCTGTTTTGGTAAGCTGTTATTATCAATATTTAAATATTCTCTGACTCCTCCTTTAACCTTGTTAAGTCTGTCCCCAAGGCACTTAAAAGGTGGTTCTGTTTGCACAAATTTGATTTTCTCGCAGTACAACCACGTGAGAAAGAATTTCTAGTTCATTGAGGGTTATTAAGTATCAGAAGACATTATGAAAGAAGAGACCAGACCTGCCTGCATGAGGGATTATTTAGAACAAGATATATTCTTTGTTCTTTCCTGTTGGCAGCAGTTTATTTAGGCACCCAGGTACATATGAATATCATGTCTATTTCCTTTTTTTTTTTAAGATTTTATTTGTTTAATTGAGAGAGAGTATGAGCAGGAGGGAGGGGCAGAGGGAGAAGCAGACTCCCCGATAAGCAGGTAGCCCCATGAGGGGCTCCATCCCAGGACCTCGAGATCATGACTTTAGCCGAGGCAAATGCTTAACTGACTGAGCCACCCAGGCGCCCCTAAGGACAGGGTTTTATGACCAAATTCATTGGTGGAAATTTCAAAGAAAGGGGACTTAAAAGATTTCTTGGGATCTCTGATGAACATTTATTTGACATTTTATCATGTTACTTAGTTAAGTACTCTAAATTATAAAGATTTTTTGTTTGTTTTTTTTAAAGATTTTATTTATTTATTGGACAGAGAGAGATCACAAGTAGGCAGAGACAGGCAAAGAGAGAGAGAGGGAAGCAGGCCCCCTGCTGAACAGAAAGCCCGATGCGGGACTCGATCCCAGGACTCTGGGATCATGACCTGAGCCAAAGGCAGAGGCTTAACCCACTGAGCCACCCAGGTGCCCCTGTTTGTTTGTTTTAAGGCAAGGATTCTCTTCCCACATTCTGCCTAAAAGGGCTGTTATATGGTGGCCATATATTTTCAAATAGAGATTAAATAAGTGGTCATACTGTGGTACAGTATTTGAAATCTGAAGTATTTGAATCTGAAACCTGAATGCAGAATATTGTAAGATCACCTTTTTAAATGAATGTGTGCTATGTGAGTAAATGAAACCATGTTGATTCCTAAAGCTGAAATGGATCAATTCCTAATGAGCAAGGATATTTTTTTTTGTTTGTTTGAATAGCTTTGCAAAGAATTTGATTGTACAATGGTTGCACAATGATTTCTCCCTCCCTTCTTACCTTCCATATTCTAGGCTTCCCCCTTCTTGTCACACTCTACCAGGTCTTCCCTCTTCCCTCCCTTACATTCCCCACCCCATCTCTTTCTTCCTCTCTTTACCTCCTGATCCTTTCTCTTTCTTTTCCTTCCCGCACCCCTCTTCATGGTTAATGGAGAGAAAATAGAAGTGAAACTCATTCAGAGAGTTGGGGAAACTGAGCAGTTCATCTGATAGACTCTCTTAACTCACATTCCCTAAATGTGTGAAAACAAGATTTTATTTTGGCTTAATGATTCAATATGTTGAGGAGGCAGATTCTTCTTCCAAAAGGAAAATAGCATTGCACACCTGAGTTGCTTTTGTAAAATAAATAACAAATGAGATGACTATCTTTTGAGTGACTTAGAATACATGGTGATAAGAGGCCAAATCGATCATGTTTACAAGCATATCTTTAGCTTTTGCTAATGGAGAAACTCAGATTAGATGTCTACACCCTACAGCCTCATTAGCAAGCAAAGGAAGTAAGTTATTAATAGCAAATAATGGATGCAGGTCTTACAACCTCTATGTTTCCTTAAAAAGAATTTGTTACCTCCAGGAAAATGAATAAGAAGAATATCAAAAGCTTTTCTTTTCCATGAGATTTGGTCATAGATTATGAAGGCTTTTGAGTTAGGTTTAAACTAAGTCATGTAAATCTTTAAGCATCCTAAAATAGGATGTGAATTACCCTACTATGAAGTTGCCTTCCAGGAACGAGGACATTACCTTTATCTTCGACCATTATTCAGCTAAGCATAAAATGATGTTCTTGAAACAAAGGTAGTCCTCTAAATGAATACAGTAAAGCTCCCAACTGGAAATTCTAGTAATAGTATTCAGCTGGGATTTCTAACTCTTCCCACAGCTACTTTTTGACTTTTAACAATCTATATTTTCTACTTACTCTGTTCTTTCTGGAACAATCTATTTGGAAATGGCATAATTCAAATAAATTCCATGATTATTTATTCTGTGGGGTATTTTTTTGTTGCTCAGGAAGTATCCCTGTTTTGTGATTTTGTGCACACACCTGACAGATCATTGACATAAATTTCCAGTGGTGTTGGGGTTGGAGATTGGAAAGGTGGGGTTGACTAACAGAGTTGGCTGGACTGACAGTAGAGGCTGAAAGCCAATGTGGGGTTGGTAAGCACAGTAATTGGGATTGCCATCTAGACTCTGGTTTGAAGGATTTTAGAAAATTATGTATATGGAGGATGAAATGCTTATATACTTCTTAAAAATACTTTATCTTATAAAATTTAATATTACTTGATGAATAATGATTTGATATTTGGGAAGAGATCTGGAGGGTAGGTAATGTTATTGGCAAATTAAAAATCTTGCTGACTCTGCAGAAAGTACTGCTAGAAACTAATAAGATGTTGGTTTTTGTAGACAGTCCAAAATTTTTTACATTTCCTTTATCCAAAATATTTAGGCAGATGACATTCTAAAAAAATAAACTTTAGTTTTTAGAACAGTTAGATTTGCAGAAAAACTGAGAATGTACCATACACCCCGCACCTAGTTTCCCCATCACTAACATCTTAGTTTCTTACATTTGTCACAGTTAATGAAACAATATTGATGCATTATTATTAACTAATCCCTACCTTATTTAGATTTCCTTAATTTTTACCTGGTGTCATTTTGTGAGTCTTGGATCCCATTCAGGATCCCCCATGATATTTAGTCATTATATCTCCTTCGGATTCTCTTGGCTGTGACAGTTTCTCAGACTTTCCTTGATTTTGAGGATGTTTACAATTTTGAGGAGTACTGGTCAGGTGTTTTTGACTCCACTCAGATTTATCTGATGTTTTTCTCATGACTGTCCTGAGGTCTTGGGTTTGGTTATGGGTTTTGGGGGCTCAGCTTGCTCCAGTGTAAGGTTACTCTTTTATCTTCTGTCTTTTCACTCTACCTACTTTGGAAGGAAAGCTCTCTGTAGAGCCCATACTTGAGTGACTGGTTTTGCTCCTCTCCTTGAGGGAAGAGTATTTAGATAAATTATTTGAAATTCTCCTTCATGGGAGATTCGTCTCTTCTCCCTCGTTTATTTATTTATATTTGTATGGACTTCTGAATGTTTATTTTATGCTTTGAGTTGCAGTCCAACACAGGGAAGATGGTATTTTAAAAAAAATTTTCAATTATATACTGTGATTTTTATTTGCAGCAAAATAATGATATTTCAAAGGTACTTTGGGGGCTTAAAACTAAGATTTCTAAGTAAATATGTGCATATTTAATCTGTGGTATTTCATATAATAAGACTGTTAAATGATGCAAAATATTGTTTATATACCATTTTTTCATATCTAAATAACATAGTTTACATGTTTTATGGTATTGAGATTAGACAAAATTTATAGTGCCAAACATGCATTTAATGTTTACTTTAAAAACATATTTGTGACTATTAAAATTTCTGGAGTTGGGGCATCACATTTCAATTTGTGAAGATTTTTTTTTTACTTCTACTATGTTATTAAGAACAATTTGTATACTGTTTCTTTGCTATGCAGAAGCTTTTTATCTTAATGAAGTCCCAAATGTTCATTTTCACTTTGTTTCTCTTGCCTTTGGAGATGTGTTTTGAAAGAAGTTGCTGTGGCCAGTGTTGAAGTGCTTACTGCCTGTGTTCTCCTCTAGGATTTTGATAGATTTCCTGTCTCACATTGAGGTCTTTCATCCATTAAAATCCATAGAGTTTATCTTTTTGTATGGTGTAAGAGAATCGTCGAGTTTCATTCTTCTGCATATAGCTATCCAATTTTCTCAGCACCATTTATTGAAGAGCCTGTCTTTTTTACATTGGATATTTTTTCCTGTTTTGTTGAAGATTAGTTTACCATAGAGTTGAGGGTACACATCTGGGGTCTCTATTCTGTTCCACTGATCTACGTGTCTGTTTTTGTGCCAGCACCATGCCATCTTGATGATCACAACTTTGTGATATAGCTTGAAATCAGACAACGTGATGCCCCAAGTTTTGTTTTTCTTGTTCAACATTTCCTTGGCAATTCAGGTTCTTTTCTGTTTCCATATAAATTTTAGGATTGTTTGTTCCAGGACTTTGAAAAATGCCATTGTTATATTGATCAGGATGGCATTGAAAGTATATAGATTGCTCTGGGCAGCATAGAAATTTTAACAATATTTATTCTTCCGACCCATGAGCATGGAATGTTTTTTTTGTTTTTATGTCTTCTTCAATTTCCTTCATAAATGGTCTGTAGTTTCTAGAGTATAGATTCTTTACCTCTTTTTTCCAAGGTATCTTAAGGTTTTTGGTGCTATTGTGAATGGAACTGATTCCCTAATTTGTACAGTTACACTGTTAGTGTATAGGAGAAGAACTGATTTTTGTGCATTGATTCTGTATCATGCCACATTCATGAATTGCTGTATGAGTTCTAGTAATTTGGGGGTGGGGTCTTTTGGGTTTTCTACATATAGTGTCATGTCATCTGCAAAGAGAGAGAGAGTTTGACTTCTTCTTTGCCAATTTGAATACCTTTTTTTTCTTTTTGTTGTCTGCTGTTGCTAGGACTTCTAGTACTGTGTTGAACAACAGTGGCAAGAGTAGGCACCCTTGTTGTGTTCCTGATCTTAAGAGAAAGTCTCCCAGCTTTTCCCCACTGAGAATGATATTTACTGTTGGCTTTTCATAGATGGAATGGGAGAAGATATTTGCAAATGACACTATAGACAAAGGGTTGGTATCCAAGATTTATAAAGAAATTCTCAAACTCAACACCCAAAAAACAAATATCAAAGTCAAAACAGGGGCAGAAGACATGAATAGACTCTTATCCAAAGAAGACATACAAATGGTTAACAGACACATGAAAAAATGTTCAACATCATTAGCCATCAGGGAAATTCAAATCAAAACTACATTAAGATACAGTCTTATCCAGTTAGAATGGCATACATTGACAAGACAAGAAACAACAAATGTTGGGGAGGTTGTGGAGAAAGGGGAATCCTTTTACACTGTTGGTGGGAATACAAGTTGGTACAGCCGCTTTGGAAAACAGTGTGGAGTTTCCTCAAAAAGTTAAAAATAAGACTATCCTATGACCCAGTAATTTCACTACTGGGTATTTACCCCAAGATACAGATGCAGTGAAAAGAAGGGCAATATGCACCTGAATGTTCATAGCGACTATGTCCATGATAGCCGAACTGTGGAAGGAGCTGAGATGTCCATCAACAGATGAATGGATAAAAATGTGGTCCATATATATCATCATCCCTCAGAACAATGTACTGCTTAAAATATAACCTATGAGAAATTATACTAGTTACCATGCATGCTTAGATATGGCCTTAAGAAAAACATGTACTCACAACAGGCCTCTGGGGTAGAGGATGATATACATCCTTGAAGCCAAGCAGCTGGGGATGCCAGGCTCGCTCAGCTAGGAACACCACCTATTTCATTTTCCCATTATCTCCCCTTTCCCAGAGAGCATCAGCACTTAGTCAGACAATCCTTTCATTTGGGCTTGCTCACTATGGGTCATGTACTACGTGACCAGACATATTTTGCTTTTCTTCTTACGTATCTGCAAGACTCATGGTCAATGTGTAATCTACTCTGGCTTCTTTGTTGGTTGTTACTCACTTTCTAATAAATATGAGACTGAGGAGTTGTCTTTTCTAGGGCTGCCCCTGCTCCCATTATCTTTCAGCTGACTTGTATGTGCCTCATTCTTCTCCCGTGCACCATCAGGAGGTGGCACATATATACAATGGAATATTATTCAGTCATCAGAAAGGATGAATATCCAACATTTGCACTAACATGGATGGAACTGGAGGAGATTATGCTAAGTGAAATAAGTCAAACAGAGAAAGACAATTGTCATATGGTTTCACTTATTTGTGGAACATGGGGAATAGCCTGGAGGACATTAGGAGAAGGAGGGAAAATGAATGGGGGAGGAAATTGGAGGGGAAGATGACCAATGAAAGACTATGGACTCAGGGAATCAAACTGAGGGTTTTAGAGGGGAAGGGAGTGGGGGATGGATGAGCATGGTGATGGGTATTAAGGGGGGCACATATTGAGTGGAGTACTGGGTGTTATATGTGAACAATGAATCATGGAACACTACATCAAAAACTACTGATGTGCTGTATGGTGACTAACATAACATAATAAAAAAATATAATAAAAAGAATGCTTTATATAGTGCCAAAGCATTATAGCTAAAGATCTAAGATTAATAAGTATCAAATAAATGTTCTGTATTAAACTTGAGAAAAGAAAAATCTCTAAACCATTATCCTCTGGGAAATAGTACTAAATCCAGACTATTGACATTTTAAACATAAGAACTCTCTCGCTTTTTAAAAATAAACATAATCTCTTTTTATGCATATCAATCATTTTATTAATTAACTGCAAACCTCAGAAGAAAATGAGCCATGTGGAGGCAAGACTAATTATAAATCATTGTCTTACCAAACCACCATCATTCTAAATAGCTTTCCTTGTATTCTGCTACTAAACGCATCAGCAATCTTCCAGAATTCCCCCATGAAGTGTGGATAAGAGAATTGTTATACCACCATTATGAATCATTTTTAGCCATGCATTACAAACATAGACCAGCAAGGCAATTTTAATCCCTTTAATATCATGGTTTAGTTTGAGACTTCAAAGAAATCTGTGGATAGGTTGTCTCCCAGGAAGAATACGGAAAGCACTAATTGGCTACCTGGAACCTCCTAAAATCCCCAAGTGGTCCATGAATTTCCTTCAAAAGTGATTGGTCTAAGTCATTTTGCTATTCCTAAACAGGGAGCCACAGCGAGGGAAGGCATGAGATTTCCTTCTCTGGACATGTGAGGGAACAGACCCTAATTTCCTCTTGATCTCAGGCCAGGTGTTTAGCACTGGGACAGAAATTCCATAAAGGTAGGAATGGAGGGTATCCCTAAGCTGAGCACACTGTGTAGAGTGAGCTACAATAAACTTGTTTGAATAAGTGAATGGACTAATGGATGGGTGGATGCATTTTAGCTTTTATAAATAGCTCATATTCAGCTTCTCTGAAAATATACTAGGTAGAACAGGTAATTCCTGGAAAGGATTTTCAGAAGAGCTAAACTTGTTTACCAGATTACTAGAAACTTAGGGAAGGAGAAGTTGTAGGAGGAAGGGACCGGTACAGTTGTTAAAGACTGGTAAAGTTGTTAAAGTTTCATATGTGTTTATATAATTGTAGAAACATAATACTTTAAAATGTTATAAATGATTATATTTAATCTATTATAATGGAAAATATCAACTGTTTCCTAAAGAAGACAAAATGGCATAATGGACTCCCATATACCCATCACTCATCTTCAGTAATTATCAACCCATGTCCACTTCTGTTTCTTCTATGTTCCAAACCACTTTTCCCAACACTCATTCTCCAGCACCATAATATGTAGATGCCAATCCCAAACCATATATTATATTATTTTATATCATTTTGATATGTGTATCTAAAAGGATAAGGACTTTTAAGGCAAACATAACTGCAATAGCATAATCACACCACTCACCCCCCCACACACAAAATAATTCTTTAACCTTATCTAATATATAAACAATTATTTATTTTTCATTTTAAAGATGATAGGATCACATAGACCCAAGTCAGAAGTACCAAATGTACTAACGGTATTTTATTTGGGAATGGATGTTAAAATTTATTGTTTTGTTTTATATATGTATATATATAACATTATATAACATTCATTATATGTTTTACATATATATATGATATATATAGTAGTAGAAATTCACTTTATGTTTTACAGAAGATAAATGTAAGCAAAACACAACTTTATTACAAAGGTAAAATAAGAAAGAACCATAAAAAACCCAAAAAGATCAGTGTGGTTTCTGGAGATAGCAGGCATTCCTGTATGATGAGTTCTCCTTTATCTGTGAGATAAGAGATGAGTTTATATGCTGAAAATGAATGGGATGTGATAGAAGAGGAAGTTTGAGGAGCATAGAAGAGGTCTGAAGTAGTCTTAAGTAGAGATCTAGTTTGAAATGGGATATGGACTCAAACTAGCAGCCTCCAATGCAGATTTTCTTAATTTCTCTTAGCATATCCTTGATGATATAGGAAAAATAAAAAAACAACTCTGAAAAAACAGAGACTGTAAGTTAGATTATAAGAGGATGTGATATTCATTATAAGGAAGAAAAATGTAGATTAAGAAAAACTTTTTAAAACTTTATCTCATGGTACAACCTGGTTCCATGTCATGAAACAAATATAATATTCTTGATCTAAAACTTCAAATAGATTAACAGATGAAGGAGAGTAAAAGTGTACTAAACTATTCATCTCATGTAAAGAAGACCAAAAGTGAGCATTTCATTTTGGTCTCTGATATTTAGATAAATGTAAGTT
>PISX010002529.1:102287-158323 GCA_004024625.1 Mellivora capensis | reverse complement strand
GGGGGGGGGTGTCTGGCTTTCCTTAGCCAGAGGAACTTGGGGGAACCTGGGGGAGGCTGGGGGCGGGGGCTGGGGGGACGAGGGCACGCGCGGCGCTGGGTGCTGGCGGCAGGCTCCTGCGCTTCTCAGCCCGACCTGTCCTCGCCCGGAGCGCAGCGCCGGGTGCCCGCGGCCCGGGACCGACAGGTGAGAGGTGGAGGAGGCCCCCGGCGGCGGGGGCGGAAGACGCGGGACCCCGCCGGCCCCTCCTGCGGGCGGGGCGGCCCCGCGTCGGCTCCTCCCCCGGCGCCGCCGGCCGCCCGGGATCAGTCGCCGCGCGCGGTTCCGCAGGTGGCAGCGATGGCCCGGTCCTGAGCGCCCCGCCATGGCTCGCGCCCCCAGCCCGCTCTACCTGGCGCTGCTGCTGCTCGGGGCGGTGGGCAGGGCCGGCCCCCGCCCCCAGGTGAGACCCGTGGCCCCCGGGGGTAGGGGGAGAAGGCAGGGGGCCCTGAGGGCTGCGGGCGCCGTGTCCCGACAGAGGCGGCCGGGACTTGAGCGAAACTCCGCGACCGCAGGCGGAGGGAACCGAAGCCCTGGGGGGAGTAGGCACTGGAGAGCTGGGCGCCCTGAGCCGAGGGCTTGGAGGGCGGCCCGAGGTGGGGGCTTGGACCGCGGCCGCGCCCCCTCCCTCGCCGCCACTTCCCCCCACCTCCAACCAGGCCTCCAGCTGCCCCGCAGCCGCCCTGCGCTGACTTATGCGCCGCATCTCCCCAGACCACTTTCCCAACTCATGCTCCTCGCGGACTCGTGCCCGCGGCCCTGGCATGGCCCGGCTCGCCCCCTTCCCTGACCTCACCTCTCCCACCACGTCCCTGAGCCCTCCCCGCGGTGCTTGCCCCTAGCACACCCCGCTCGCTCATCAAAGACCCCAAAAGGCTCCGGGAAGACGGAGAGGGCCAGGGTGTGGACACCCAGCTCCTTTAGCCCCTCACCAGCCCCCCAGCACAGCCAGTCTTTGACTCATAGCCCCAGGGACCCTGCGGTGGCAGCTGGTTGTCCTTCTTTCTGACCTCCCAGATGGAACTTGAGTGCCCCCTCCCCCAGCCCCTGCGGCAAACACGTAAGGAGGCTCCCAGCGCCTCTGGGAGCAGCCCGGTCCCCCTTACACACTTGTGTGACCCGCCATTCTGACTAACCTAGTTGACAATATATACCAGAAGGCATATCGGGACACGCAGAGACACCTTGGTCCCTTGGATGCCACTGGGGAGCAGACCACAGATAGACCCCTGCAGCCCCTCTCTGCGGCTCTCATTGCCCTCCCTGCCTTTCCTGCCTCTCATTGCCCTCCCTGCCTTTCCTGTCTGCAGGCTCCTGGGCTGGGGGCTGTAGCCAGCCTGCTGGCAGAGTGGGGAGTTGTCCAAAGATGTTGTGAGACGCTAGAGCAGAGAGGAGGCACAGGCTTGGGTGGCCTGTCTGGTGTCAAGGGAAATATCTCTTCCTGCTGCCTCTGGTTCCTACCCCAGACCTGAAGAACTGAGAGCTTTGGGGAGTGGAGCTGGCCTTGGAATTTGTTCCAGCACAGGTGGGGGACATGGTGAGGGGCCATTGCCTTGGTAAAGGCTGACTTGAGCCTGGCTGAGAATCCAGATATGGACAGATGTGCCAGCCCATTTCAGCCTCTCAACTCCAAATTCTTTTCCAGACTCATTCCTTCCCTCTACCTGTCCCCCAGCCTAGCTACTGACCCTAGCCACAGGAGACACCCCGGCTTCCCCAGCACTTTCCCACAGTCCCTCAGCCAGGCCTTGACTTCCCTGGTGTACTTGGCATCTCTCAGGAGCTAGGACTGCAGACACATTAGCCATTAGCATGACGACCTCTCGGGCTCATCTTTACTGCCTCCGGGCTGGGACTGGGACTGGATGGAGGTGGAAAGCCCTCCGGCCACCTCCAATCCTGCTCCAGGCAGGTTTGCAGACCTGGTTTGGACTGAGGGAAGAGGGGAGGTTCTGGAGGCTGCCTGTCTTCTCCCCAAAATTCCTTTTCCCAGAGAAATCTGGTTCCTTGAACCTGCCCTTACTTCTGATCCCCTCACTCCTCAGCCCTGGGTCAGTGCAAAAGCCAACTATCCTGGAGCCCCAACAGGCCTGGGAGGGCAGAGCCGGACAGGAGGAGCTAGGCTCTGAGCAAGGAGATGGAACTTTCCAGGGCTGTTCTTGTTGCGTGGGTAGAGGTGGCGGGGGGCGGAGGGACTGAGCCTCCCTGGTCACCACAGAGATCTGAGCAAAGGGGCTTTGAGGTTAGACCACAGTCCTGTGACACAACCTTATACCTATGTAGAACACTCTAGAAATGGGTGAATTTTGCTTTCAGTTTTCTGTTCATGAGGTCAGCAAGACTAGGGGTACTCAGACACAGAGAGAAAAAATGGGTGAGAGGCTGGGCTGGTGCCTCAAACCTGCTTCCTGGAAGGAAGAACACAGTGTCAGATCTGGCTAGGCTGGAAGTGGCTTCCTTGCAGGCAGGTAGATGGCCAAATTGACGTCTAAAGAAGGGGGCCTAGGCCACTCCTTCACTGTTGCTGAAAGGACCACCCCCTTCCACTATTCCTTACCTCCCTGGGACCCCTGTGAGGCAGCTGGTCTGTGAGGAGATGGGCAAGCCTCTGACACCCAAAATGAGAACCAGCCAAACCTGGGTTCAAATCTCAGGTCTGCTCTTAGCTGGTAATCTTGGGTAGGACAATGACCATCCCGAACCTCAGTGTCCTCATCTGTAAGCAGGAATCACAACTTCTACCACAAAAAGTTATGGAGAGGACTGAGCTACTGGAACCCTGAAATGGCAGCTTTAGGCACATGGGGGAGCTGACCCATTTGTCCTCCAGAATCCAGAAGCCTTCTTCAGGGCAGCCTAGGGCTTGGAGAGAGGCTATGGGAGGCCTGAGCCTCCGCATTCTAGTGAAGGGTGGAGGGAGTCTGGGGTGCACAGCGGTCAGCATGGACTTTGTTCTGAGCTGGGCTCCTTCCCGGACACAGATCCCAGGTGGGGGCTGGGACAGGAGCCACCAAGAAACCACATCCTGCCCTCCAATTCCTTGCTCTGAGGAAAAACAGGCCCTTCTTTAGCTGCAGCCTGGCCCTCGGCAGATTCCTCTGGGCGTGTGTGTGTGTGTGTGTGTGTGTGTGTGTGTGTGACAGAGAGACACAGAAATACAGAGATAGAGACAGGTAGAGGGACCCGGAAAGTGAGAGACCAGGGGGAGGAGGGTGTGGGTTTTATGAGCCCCTGTTTCTGTGTGTACGTGTGCGTGATCCTGTGTGTGGCAGTCCACTGGTGTGCGAGTCACCGTGTGTGAAACATCTCAGCGTGTAATTGTGTGTCCAACAGTGTATATGTGTTTGCAACCCCATGTGTGATACCGTGTCTATAGGAAGGTCTATATGTGTGTGTGAGAGAGACAGAGAGATTTTTGTGTAAATGGGTGTCTGCCGGGATGTGCCAGCATGCGGGTGAGAGAGAGCGTGCTTATGACAGAATATGTGTTTCTCTGTGTACGTGTATATGACCGCATGGGTCGAGTATATGTCAGTCAAGAAGGGTGTGTGTGTGCGCACACGCGTGTGTTGGGGGCAGTGTCTCAGCATGTGAGTGTGTACCTGACAACCTGTGTGTGTGTTTGTGTGGAGGGGGGAGACTGTGATGTAAGCCTGTGCTCAGTGGTGTGCATGATAATGTGTGTGACAGTATATCTGTGTGAGGGTTCCCGAGCATATGACACTGCGGGTCAGTTTTCTTTTCTCTGCCCTCTGCTCATGTATCTGGAGCCCTTAAGAAAAGAAAATAATGAGGTCAAGGAGCCAGGGGTTGGCAGCCCCACCCTTCCTGGTCACAGGGGCCAGGGTGATGGTTTGGGCAATGGGAGGTGGACAGAGAGGAAGGACGCTGAGGGTGTGGGGCAGAACTGCTGGGGAAGGTAGGGGCCGCATCATTTGGGAGGTCCCAGAGTTGTCTTGTGGCTCTCTCTTTCTCCTTTGGGGTCCTCTCCCATTTTTCCCACCTCGGTGGCCCAGAGAGGCCAAGGTCTTGTTCCTCCTTCCCCCAATCAAAAAGGTTCCCAGAAAAGAAAGGAACTTAATTCACACTGAGAAACCAAACTGGAGGAGGAATTTTTTTAGGTTGGAACCCAGTCTTTGGAGACGAAGTGCCTTCCCGGGGAGAAGAGAAGACTCCATCACCTTGAGAGCATCCACTCCATCTTCATCCTTCCCTGACTGCCTTTCCTTCTATCGCTGCCCACCAGTACAGGGCTGGAGAATTCAAAAAGATATTCACCTACTTTATGTTGCTGGATCTGTACGGTTACTCTTTGGGAAGAGCAATACGCCCATTTTATAGATGAGGAAACTGAGGCCCCAAAGGATTAAAGTGAATCCTGTCAATCCCACATTAACAGCCAGAACTGGGATTTTAAACCCAGGGCTTGTGGCTTTCTGTCCAGTGCTCTCTCCAGCATGCTACTCCCTCCTGGCATCCTCTTTCTCACCTCCTGCTTCCTCCCGAAACTCCTGAATCTGAGAGATGCCCCTCCTTATTATAACCTCCACTGGGCATTGTCTCCATTTTATCCCCTCATCCCCTTCAGAGAGATCTCACGAAGCCTGGCAAGTCCGGATTCTAAAACCTTCCAAGCTGCCCTCACCCGGTCCCATAGCACCCACTGCTGCCCTCTTCTCTGGGCCAACCCTGCCATCTCCAGGACCGTGTCCTTCCCATCAGCGGCACCCGCAGCCCTGCCTCATCAGTCTTGGAGCGGGGACTCGTGCCAGAGGAGGGTGAAATGGGGCTGGGGGCTGCGGGACAGGGCCTGCCACTTCTCACGGTTCCCTGCCCATGGACATTGAGTCCTGAGCCTCCCCACATGGGTTTGCAGCTGGAAGCTGCCACACACTAAGCAGAATGACTGGTCCTTGGCAGGAAAATGTGTTCATTTTTCTCCTGGGAGATTGCTGATCCCGGAAGTGAGGGAGGGGTAGCGCCTAGACTCCCCAGGAGGCCAGGCTGCCCTGTCCACTCTGTCTTTCCCTTCTCTTGTAAATAGCAGAAGTCCTGAGAAGGGCTGCATTGGCTGTACATTTTCCATGGGCCAGGGGCCCTTTTAAGCATTAACTCACTTTTAATTCTCACAACAATCCTGGGGGCAGGGGATAGGTAGGGACTACTATTATTCCCATTTTGCACACATCTGAGCTGAGGCTAGAAGTTAAGACTCTTGCACAGGGTAACAAACTTAATCTGTGGGGGAGTCAGGGCCGGGCCTGGATCTGAGCCCAAAGCCAGGGCTGTTCACCCTCCACGGTCTTACTGTGTTCACCTGAGCACTTGGGCCCTGCTTACTGCTCGTCACCAGCCTTGCCCAGACCAGAGTCTCATATCTACCCCAGTCCTGGCCCCTGCTCTCTCCTTGGCCCAGAAATTTCTTTGGAACACCAGTCCAAGGCCTTTCTCTGCTGACCGGAACTGTCCCCACCTCTGCATTTTGGTCCCTGCTGGGCCATCCTGCTGAAATGCCCATCCTCCCATCTTGCTAGCCCAGTGTCTTCCTCAGCTCACAGTCCCCAGAGTCCCCTAGAACTGAGTCTACACTGAACCTGGCCCCAACCACCCCCTGAGTGCTTTCACCCTTGCTTTCTCTGTGATGTCCTGCTAAGCCCTTGACCTGACCCACCCCCAAGTAGCTTGAGGACTGTTTCAGGCTAGGGCTCTGCCTTTCCTCTCTGTGTTCCCCATCTCCCTCATCCTCATTACCTCCCAGAGCCTGGCACAATATGACTTCCATAAACACCGGATGGGGGAGAGGCCAGAGGTCCTGGTAGTTTGTGCTATATGTGCAGTGGGGGGCGGCGGGGAGGGAAAAGTGCAGTGAGGATTTTGTGGAGACCCTGGGCTTGTGGGGGAAGAAGACAGAGGACCCAGATTATCAGGAAGCTCTCTCTCTCAGGGAGAGATATTCCCTGCCCTCAGGGAGCCCCAGTCTGAGGGGGGAGACCCAGCCCTCCCTTCAGGGAGCCCAATCTGAGGGGGAGACACAGTCCTGCACTCAGGGAGCTCCAGTCTGAGGGGGAGACACAGTCCTGCACTCAGGGAGCTCCAATCTGAGGGGAGACACAGCCCTACCCTCAGGGAGCCCCAGTCTGAGTGGGGAGACCCAGCCCTGCCCTTGGGGAGCCCCAGTCTGAGGGAAGACACAGCCCTACCTCAGAAAGCCCCAGTGTGAGGTGGGGAAGATACAGTCTTGCCCTCAGGGAATCTTAGTCTGAAGATAGTTTTATATCAGAAGCTATGCTCAGAGCAGGTGACAGGGCTCCCTCTGTTTTGAAACGCCCTGGAGTGTTTGTGACCAGGTTCACCATCATGGTGCTGTCCTTAGCCTTTAACCTCATTCCTATCCATACCCTGAGACTTCCAGTTTCCATCGGCTTCCTTTTCCCCACTCCCTGCCCCAGACACACCTGCCCCATTTCCCAGCTGTGACCATGAACTTGCTTCCTTCCTGCTTTCCTTCTAGAAAGGGAGATCAAGGAGAATTTCTTCCCAGTCTTTCTGCCCTTTAACCACCAGCTGCTGCATTGGGGGTCCAGGGGTGGGGATAGAAGGAAAAGGGATGGGGAGTGGGGTTGATCCACCAGGACTGGCTGTAGTGAAAATTCTGCTGACCTTTCCGTTGTAGCTAAAAATCAAGACACTGCCTTCACTACTATTGTGTTTTATTCCTTGTTCTTTTATTTGTTTTTTAAAACAAATCACTTGACCTTTGCCCTCAGAAGAGCTCCTTCTGGTGACACTACTTGTAGCCTCAGCACACTAACTCCTAGAACATGGCTGGGGCTCTAGCAAGCCTGGCCCCCTTCCAGAAGCTTCCACTGTGGGCAGGGATGAGCACAAGACAACCTGTGTCTTTGTGGGAGATGTCCTATAAACCAGGACTCAGCTTAAACCATGGCAAGATTACCCAAAACCAGATCCAGCATGTGCTTAGGGCACCACCACCAAGTCAAGGGTACAAGCTTCTAAAAAGTAGCTATTTTGACTTCAGCACATGTGTATATTTTTGTGATTTCAAAAAGCAAAATTTTGTTTTCAATTATTATGAACCTTAAATTTTGTACAAGGGGCTCCCTGGTCATTTCAGCATCTGCAGCCTCCAGAGGAGGAGTATTTAGAATCTTAAGCCTGTTCAGGAAAAAATACAAAGAAAAAAGGAGTACCATCCCAAGACCTATCTTAAAGAAGTGAACAAAAATTTCTTTTTTTTCTCAGAAGGGTCATTTCTCATGTGGGTGGGTCTGCTTGGGTCTCTGTGCTAAACAGCCTGTTGTGTCTACCATATCTAAAACTTGAGGTTCATGTCCCCCTTCCTCACAGATAGGGGGACCCATCCCATTGTAAGCCTGAGCTCCTTTTTCTGGTACTTTTCTGACCCCATGTCCTCAGGACTTCTTCAGATGGTGAAGCTGAGCTGAATATTTGATCTTTATTGTTACATTAGAAAGGGACAATGTGGGTGGGGGGGTCCTGTTGGCCTCCCAGATAACGACTGTGTATTTCAGGAGAGATCCTAATGATGTAGCCTTACCAGGCTCTGCTTCTTGTGGGACTATGTGGCTTCGACTGAGCTCCTCTCCCACTCTGGGCCGGCATGTCCCCTACTGGAAGTTTGAAAGTGCAGGAACCTTGGGGGCAGGCTGACTGGGCACTGGGAAAGGAGTCTGCGGCAATCATGAAGTCTTGGGCCCTCAGGAGCTCTGCCTTCTCGGTGAGGTCAGAGGAGACCATGAATGGACACCCTCTTCTCCCCTGTCACCCACTCACTCCCCAAAATCATCATTTCAGTAGATATTTGCTGGCCACTTCCTACACATCAAGCTATGCGCTTGTCTATCGGGAAGGATAAAGATGTAAAAATATCCACCTGGAGCCCCCCTGTGGTAGGACTTGCTCTGTCCCCCTCTTGGACATAGCCAGTGCCTGAGGGAGTTTGGGGCTCTAAGGTACCCTGGAGATGATGAAACCAAGTGTGGGGAGCAGGGGGTAAAAGAGAGATTGGCTGGACCCAAGCAGCCTCCATTCCTCCCCTCCCCACACAGGGTGCCACTGTGTCCCTCTCGGAGACAGTGCGGAAATGGCGAGAATACCGACACCAGTGCCAGCGATTCCTGACTGAGGCTCCACCCCCAGCCACAGGTGAGTCCAGGGGGGATTCCCTGGAGACTTTGAAGCCCCACTCCCCAAGTCATGGCTGGGCATCCTTTGCCTCTCTAGGATGCCACATCGGCCCTAGGCCTTGGGGTGCCTTCCTATCCCTCCTTATTCTCGGGAGCAGGGACCTGGCCTTTCCATTCTTGGCCTTCCTTCGCACTTCCTGGCCTGTGCAGGGGCTGGAGGCCCAACGAACATATTTATAGGAAACATTGTTTCAGGGGAGTTTGTGGGGTGGTCTAAAGGTCAGAGGATTGGAGCCCGATAGGCCCAGGTTCAAATCCTGGCCCTGGGATCATAGTGCCGTGACCACAGGCAGGTAATTCTAGCCCCATGAGCTACCGTTTCCCCCCTTGCCTGAGATGGAGACTTTAAGAGCACTTACGTACCATGCACAGGGATCCATGTGACATAACACTCTTGGTCCCCAAAAGGCCCTGTGGGCTCAGGATCAACCCCATTTCACAGATGAGAAACTAGACAGTAAGTAACTTGCTCCAAGTTCCATGGCTGCTCGGGGTCTGAGTCCCCTTGCACTGTACCTGCCAGGTGGGAAGAGTGCTGGGCATTACAGCAGGTGCCCAGCAGAGCTTAGCAGGGCACAGGTTTGTCTCCATCAGCGTCCACAGCGGGGAGCGGAGAGGAGTGCCGCTAGCAGGCCAGGCGGGAACTCAGAGACTCTCTCTTCTGTCCCCAGGTCTGTTCTGCAACCGCACCTTCGACGAGTATGCCTGCTGGCCGGATGGGCTGCCTGGCTCGTTCGTGAATGTCAGCTGCCCCTGGTACCTGCCCTGGGCCAGCAGTGGTGAGTCCTCTTTCCGCGGTGGAGTTGGAGCACTGCTGCCTTTCTGCCCGACTCAGTACTTAGTACTCGGGACTCAGAAGGTGTTTAGGCCTCCTGATGGGTGTCTCCCTGCCTGTCTTTCCCTGGGAGGGGGCCGTGGGGTGCCTCAGGTGTAGCCTAGGCTAGGATCTGTGCTGGCGCGGGAGGGGAGAGGGAGAGGGAGAGTGTGGGGTTTGACTTAAGAGAGACATGTAAGCCCCTTCCATCCAGTAGTCAGGAAAGGAGCTGGGTGGGAACAGATCCTAGGGTTGGGGAATGTGTGCGTGTGTGTGTGTAGGTATGTGTGTTTGTAGGTGCCACCTACCTCGTCGTGGTGCCCGGCCACCTCCTGACTCCTCAGCTGTTCACTGGTCAGATGAATACAGATGAGATGAGAGATTAGGACAGTGGTGATGTCCCTCCCCGACCCTCCACCCTACCCCCCTCCAGTGGGCTTCCCTCCCTAGCTCACTTCTGTCTGCAAGGGACACCCTGCCCTGGGAGTGGTATGTCGTTGGACCCCAGGGACCTACGGAGGCTGCAGGGGGTGCTCTGACTGGAGGGGTAGCCACTGCCACCCACCTGTCTCGGGCACCAGAGAGTTTAACAGGGGACCAGCACCCTTGCCTCAAGGAGCTCATAGTCTCAATAAAGGAGAAAAGTCACTCTCATAATAATAATAGCTGACGTTTACTGAATACCTATGCTGCGCCAAGTCTGGTATCTGGTACCTCAAAGCGGGGTGTACCGTTTGCTCTTTACAGCCACCTCATGGTTATGCTTGTTGTACAGATGAGGCAATTGAGGCCCCAGAAAGCGGAAACCACTTGCTTCAGGTGATGTGGTAAATGGTAGACCCACCGTTTGAACCCAGACTGTGCTCTTTTTTTCTTTTTTTTTTTTTAATTTTATTTATTTATTTGACAGAGAGAGAGAGAGATCACAAGTAGGCAGAGAGGGCGGGGTGGGGGGTCAGAAGCAGGATCCCTACTGAGCAGAGAGCCCAATGTGGGGCTTGATCCCAGGACCCTGAGATCATGACCTGAGCAGAAGTCAGAGGCTTTAAGCCACTGAGCCACCCAGGCGCCCCAGACTGTGCTCTTAACCACTGTGTCTTGAAGGGGCCTTCAAGCAGAAGCCAGCCCAGAAGCAAGTGGGAGAATGAGGTCATACTGTGGGAATCCAGCAGTCTTCCTGGAAGAGGTGGCCCCTTGGTGGAACATCAGGGCCCCTGGCGAGGCCTGGCGGTAGACGTCACCTCAGAACAAAGGACTGACATCAGATGAAGCTCAGGGAGGGGTATTGAGGAGGCTCTTTCCTTCTCAGTCTTCCCAGTACACCCACCTCCCCTCAAAGTGCGCAAGGAGAACCGGGGCTTAGAGAGAGGCCCCCACCTGGTAAGATGCAGAGTAGACCAGTGGCCTCTCCCATAGCACTTCTGTGGCCTGTTGTAAGCACTTTATATCCCTAAACTCACTTAATCCTCCCATGAGCAAGGACTCTGATTATACTCGCATTTTACAGAGAATTTTACTGGGAAACTAAGGCACAGAGATGCCAAGTGCCTTTTCCAAGCTCACAAGCTAGGGAGTAGCAGACCCAGGAATCCATTCCAGAATCTAATTTGAAATTGGTGGAATTTCTACACCAGGCTCCCTTGAGTGTACACGCACATGTGTGTGCATATGTGTATGTTCCTGTGTGTGTGGCTCTGGGCATGAAGACAGGTGAGCGGCCTGGGTCTGTGGGCTGGGCACACTTCAGGGAACGGCAGTGAGCTGCCTGCCCTCTCACTACGAATGAAAGAGTTGAGTCCCGCAATCTAACAGTTCTTCTTGCCAGTGTTCTGAGTGGCTCTGGGAGCCTCAGCAGAGGCCCGGACCTCTTTGGGCCTCAGCTTCCCTCGCTTGGGAGATGGGATAAAGCCAGGTGATAACAGTATGGGGAGGATTGCAAGTTCTTGAAAAACCGTTGCTGTTGAGTTTTTCCACCCACCCTACTTATCTGCCGCACCTCCCCAAATCCACAGGCTTGCCCTGCCTCCCGGAGGTTTGGGACTGGCTGCTCCCCAGCCTGGGCTGGGCCTCTAGACCCCAGGGAGCCAGGCCCTGGACAGGGCCCATCACTCAGCACTAAGCTGCCCCCAGCTCTGCCTGCCCCTTGTGGCTCCATCCATCACCTTTAATTTTATTTGAGCAGGAAATAGGTCCTGGTGGTGCCCGTTTATGAGCGAACACGGTTTTATTGCTTTCTCCATGAAGATACTGGCCGCTGCCCAGGCCCCCTGCTAGGCTCCACTCCCTCCCCTGACTCACCATGCTAATTCACTCTGTTTTCTGACACTCAGGATCACCGGCTCTGCCTTTCTCTCTCCTCTCCCTGAGTTAGGGACCTGCAGAGCCACCCCCCGTGGGCTCCCACAACATAATCGCTGGCTCTGGCTTGTCCTGCTGGTCCCCTTGGCAGCGGCTGGCCCCAGGGGCTTCCCTGACACCCACCAGGCCATGTGGAAGCAGGAAGGGGCCAGAACTGGAGTTTTTTGGGCTGATCAAGGGAATGGCCTATGGAGAAACTTGACTCCAAACGACACAGTTAGGGGTGAAGAGAAGGACCGGGGTGTCATAGGCAGGGTCCTGGCAGGGAATAAACTCAGCTGAGAATCTGAAGACAATTTAATGGAGGGGACACTTGCCGAGGTGGGGCAGGGTTAAGGGGCCATGAAGGTGTAAAGAACCAAGGACTGTAAAAGGAGGAAGCTTTAGGATGCCTAGACCTGAGTGGAGTCTGCATAGGGCTCTGGGGCCGGCCCCATGACAGCCGGAGGTGGTGGTGATGGAGAGCCCACCCAGCAGGGCTGTGGCCACAGAAAGGCCCTCTTATCTTTTACTTGCACCTCCCACGGGGCAAACCTGTAGAGGGCAGGGAGCCGAAGCGATGCTGTCCACACAAGTCAGCCTGGGGTGCAGGGCAAGGCAGAGGGATATGTGACCACAGAATGAATTAAACTCAAAACAGTGACCAGACACTCGGGTTAGGTCCATGTCAGGAGATAGGGGTGCCAGTGAGACCTCAGGAGTGTGTGAGTGTGTGCATTGAGGAAAAGGGCGTGACCCCTCACCACACGGCTGAAGAGGTCAGCTCAGCGGTGCAGGCAGTGGTGCTGAGGGAAGTCAGAGCCCCCTTTTTTACCTGGGGTATGGCATCAGGGAGGCTTCCAGAGAGAGGGGAATCAGCGCCAGGTCTGAAAGAGCAGAGAGCTGGAGAAGGGGGAAGGAGGGCCCTCCGGGAGGGGAGGACAGCCAGGCATCACCTTGGAGATGGGGCTGGAGCCTGGCCTCAGGCCTCAGAGCCACCCAACATCTAGGGACAGGATGCCAGCCAAACCCTGACTTCTGAGCCCTCTAACTCAGCATTTGGGACCCCGGAGGGCAGAAGCAGCTGACTCAAGGAAGGAACGTGTTCAGAGGAGATGCCTGGCATTAATAAGACTTTGTGAACCAGAAGGCTTGAGTGGCTGCCGAGAGCCCGTTGCTGCCTAAGGGCCATCTCGCAGCCTCGTTTACCCACAAACAGCCGATTCACTCGTTACAAATCATTCCGGTCTCATTAGCGGCACCCCCTCCTGATCTGTACCTGTTTGTTAGTTTAGTTCTCATTACAGGAAAGTCATAAAATGCTTTTAAGATGGCCTATAACTCACAATTCTCAGAAACTCTGACAGGTGCCCCCCTTGAGTCTTGTCAAGCCCAGGAGCTTTCTCGGCAGGCGGGCAGGCCTGCGTGGCCCCAGGGAGCCCGGGGCCAGAGCTTGGCCCTGGAGGAGTGGTGGCTGAGGTGATGTCCCGCCCCAGCCCCAGCCTCACTGAGGGAGGGCCTTCTGGAGGAAATGGGGTGGGGGCAGCCGCAGGGCTTTTACTGTGACCAGGCCTTAAAGGCCTCCTACACACCAGGCACTTCTCATGCTTTATCTCCTAATCCTCACACCACATACCTGGGACACCATTATGGTTCCCATTTTACAGATGAGGAAACTGAGGCCCAGCGAGGTCTGCCCGAGGTCCCACAGCTGGGTTGAGGGCAGAGCTAGGATTTAAACTTGGGTCTGTGTAGTTCAGAACCTGAGCTCTTCTTCTGCGCCATGACTGACACACTACACCTGCCCCCCAACCCAAGCTGATAGCTTTCAGTTCCAGCCCTGCCTTTGACCCTCATTCCACTACACTGGGGAGGGCCTGGAACTCCCCACCCCGAATCTGAGCCCTCTGGTCTGTCAGCTGGGGCCTAGTAGCCCTTGCTGGCGGCTGCTGTTGCCAGGGTGCAGGAGCTAACGGGCTCCTGAGCAGCTCTCCACAGCCCTGAGAGCCTGCATCCGCTTGGAAGGGCGGCTGTTAGCTTGATTACAGGCGCCGCTGCAGTTTCCGGGCGGGGAAGTGTTTAATTGGGGGCCTTATTTCCAGCACCAGGGTCCGACTTAATGAAATATCCCTGGGCCTCCTGGCATGCGGCCGGCGGCCTCCTGGTGTTGACAAGACCAAGCCCCTGGCTGTGATTTACCAGCAGCTCCTGGGCCAGATAAAGCTGAGCTGATAAGCAGGGCTGGGCATGGACCCACCCCACCTCCAGCCAAGATGGGCATCTGGGGACCAGAGGCCTGGCCAAGAATGAGTCTTGGCTTTTAATACTGGCCGCTAATGAAGGATAATTGACAGACACACTCTCATGGGCTCCCTGAGCTTCTCAGGGACACAGGGATCCCTTGACATGGTGCCAGTCACACATCTGGGCGTGTACTACCTCCCCATCTTCCGGCTGGCCCTGGACAGAAGGCCCAAGAATGGGGCACACTGCTGGGGATCCACACTGGCCAGAGGACCTGCTGGGAGGATGCTGGGAATGTTAGCAAACCCAAGCCCAGAAGAAGGGCAGACAAGAAATGGCACGTGGCCACAGTTGACTATTAGCAATGAGCTTGGCTGTGAACTTATGATCTCTGAATGTAGAGAGCTGGGGCTCTGGATCCTGACTCTGCTACTTCCTGGCTGGATGAACTTGGGCAAGTCACCTGGCCACTAAAGGCTCAGTTTGTCCATCCATAAAATGGGACTTGCCATGCCTACCTTGGAATGTGGTTGTGTTGTTCAAAGGTGTCAGGCGTGCCACAGGTCAGTGTGTAGCTTGCAGAGAGGCTGTATAAGGTGCATGTGGAGAGGGAAAGCAATTGTGGGTGCACCTGGGTTACCTGTGGTATTATTAGGGTGTTATTGGGGTCACCCTGCTGTGGGCTCAGGACTGGGTACAGTGGTAGTTTTTGCCCCATTGCCATATCCTCTCCCTTCCCCCTGGGCCCTCTGCCTCCTTTCTCCTCCCTTGCTGTCATGAGAATGGGTTGCCAGTGAGGGCTCTGACATCAGTCTCACTCCCTATGAGGTCAGCCCAGATCCCCATCACTGCTCTGACGTTATCCCACTGCTGAAGACTGGCTTGGCTTCATCTCAGAAGATTCAAGCCCTGATGGAGAATTCCAGACATCCATGCAGCAGATGAGAGAGGCACTGGGTCCTGAGAGGAACCCTCCCAGTTGCTAAAACCAGACCTTTCTCTGCCTTTGTTTTGGCCTGGTTTTGTTCATAAGCGCACTTGAGGGCTATTGGGACTCCACTTTTCTCACTGCTGGAAGTCCCGCCATGGGTTGTCAGGTTTTTGCTTCTCTTCCAGGTTAAGTCTCTTAGAATGCAGGTCCTTCTAGAAGCAATGATGCTGCAAGCTGATTTGCCCTACTCTATTGCCACATACTTCTGTCTCTTGAAGAGGGCCTTGGTTCAGGGCTTGTTTATGAAAGAGAGTGGGAGAAAGGAGAAGAGTGAACAGGGAAGCAGCCATGGGTGACTGGAGGTCGGTGGTAAGGCAGGACGAGGGTCTGACTGACAGCCCCTGCAGGGGTCTGACGTACCAGGAGTGGACTGACTGGTGGTTTGTGAACCGCAAGACAGACCCCTGGTCTAGATGGCTGCATCCCTGCTGGGCCGTTTCGGGACAGGCCCTGGGGTTGTGGGGCTCCCATCATGCACACAGGTGAACGAGTCTCTTTCCACACACAGTTCTCACTGCTGCTGCTCCACCTGGAAACTTCTGACCAGGGCCTCCTACACTTCTCCATTTTCCCTCCCTCCCTCCCTCGGCACCTTCATCTCATAGCTGGTCTTTAAAATCTTTTAGTCCTTTAGAATTTTTAAATCTTTTAAATTTTATCCTGGCTTCAGTTTCCCTCATTGATCTCCCTGGGCTAACCTAACCCTGTTTTGACCCCAGTTTCCTAGTCCTGGGGTCACCTGGGGTCAGACTTACATTATCCTCTAGAGAGGTAATGAGACATTTCCTTCCAGGCACAGGTAAGCCCCTCATTCCCTCGCATTCATGACCTCGCAGTGAACCGGGGGCCCGAAGCCACCGACCTCCCTGGGTAGGGGGATAGTGGGGCGTGGTAGACTTGATGTGACTGGACGTAGAGAAAGTCCTACCCCCAGCTCTGTTGGGCCTGTGTTTGATCTCTCTTAGTTTGCATTTATGCTATAACTTTCTGAGGACTGTTTTTTCTGTGAGAATCTTCATTCCCTGAAGCCAGAAACTGTGCTTCTTCCTTCAGGCTGGGAGCTCTCTGAGGACAGGGGCTGGAACTCTCCCTCCTTTCAGACCAGGAGGTCTCCAAGGGCTGTCGCTATCCCCAACATCCCCATTGAAGGGAGGAGCTGGGTCTTCCCCCTTTGAGTGGAGTGTCCCCAAGGGCTGTGCCTCTATCATGGATCAGACATCTGATTGATGATCATTTAGATATCATTTAGATCAGGCCATCTTTGAGGATAAGAGTGTGTCATTTCTATCAGATTAGGACTTCCTAAAGGCAGGGCTATGTCTCCCCCTCAGACTGGGGCTCCCTGAGGCAGAGCTGTGTCTCTTCCTCCCTCTCAGCTCTGTACGCATCTGTTGCAGGGTCTGTCCTGTTTGTGGAGTGTTGGAGGGAGCCAGGGACTGAGTCCCGAAAACCAGAAGTCACAGTGGGTGTCTGTGGAGCTGTCAGGTGGTCAGCACCAGACCTTGTCAGGAGTGTGATCTGAGGCTAGAAGCAGGACATGGAAGTAGGCTAGAGTTGTCTCATCTCAAAATCATGGCTTCATCAGACTCCATCCCAGAGTGGCCAGGAGGAAAGGGCTGAGGTGGGGCTGGGTGGCTGCCTTTCCTGTCCTGGGCCACATGGGCACATGACAAGACAGGAGGACCTGAGTGTGTGTGTGTGTGTGTGTGTGTGTGTGTGTGTAAGAGTGTTGCTAACTCCTAAAGGCCAGTCCTGGGGGGGCAGGAATGAAGGACCTGTGGCGTTGGGCCAAGGCACAGCTCGTGCGTCTCTCTGCCCAGTGCTGCAGGGCCGTGTTTACCGATTCTGCACAGCGGAGGGCCTGTGGCTGCGCCAGGACAACTCCAGCTTGCCCTGGAGGAACCTGTCAGAGTGCGAGGAGTCCAAGCGAGGGGAGAGAGTGAGTTGTAGATGGGGGCTCTGAGGCAGCGAGGGGTAGCAGGGTCCCAGCGTAACTGGAGCTGGGAAGCCCGGGCATCTGGGGGGTTGGTCTGTGGCCATCTTATCTATCCCCCTGTCCCTGTCTCTGGGGCCTTTGCACACCATGCTCGCTGGGCAGAGGTGATGTGTGTTCACCCCACTGGCCTTTGGACAAGGTCCCTAGACAGCCAAGGGCCATGGCTATAGGTTATTTTCTTTCTTACTTCTGGGGTCCCTTGTGCAGCCTGACTCAGGGCCCAGTCTCTGTCCCTGTCCCCTGGGGAAGGGGAAAGAAGGAAGGGGGAGAGGAGGGCGTGGGCTACCTCATGTGCACCATATCCCTTGTGTGCACACAGAGCTCCCCAGAGGAGCAGCTCCTGTCCTTTTCCATCATCTATACGGTGGGCTACACACTGTCCTTCTCCGCTCTGGTCATCGCCTCGGCCATCCTCCTGAGCTTCAGGTAAGAAGTGGGGAGGGAGGGGGCTGGAGGGGCTGCTCCATCCCAACGCCCCGCTCTGTCCCCAGATGAGGGAGCAGCAAACTAAAGTGACCATGCAGCAGGTTCTTCTCCTAAGAGATCTCTGGAGAGCCTGTCCCCTTCCTGCATACGAGGCTAAAAACATGGGCTAGGGCACTGTATGCTTGGTCTAATCTCTACTCTGTAAAAGCATGCTTAGAATACTGCAAAAAAGGAAAAAACAAACACCACATAAGGAATACACAAGGCACACACCCCCAAACCTTAGTAGTGGGTGGCAAGGTTAAGGGATATTCTCTCCCATGAGCCTGCAAAGCTTAAGTAGGAATTCATTATGATTTTAGATAAGAGCTCAAGGATTTAGAGATTTTTGCTTGCTCTCTTTGGAGTTTATCAGCCCCATGGAAAAGGGGGCTGATAACATAGGAACATAGTTCCTATGGCTAACTTGATGAGCCATTCCTTCCAGAGGGCCCTCTTCTTCCCACTCCCTCTGCACTTGGTGGGTGGGTGGGAGGGGGCTAGGTTCAAGGTCAGGAGGGATTTTGAGTGCAGGGACCTCAGGCCACCAGCCAGCAGAAACAGGACAGGCTTCATTCCTCTTGCTGCCCCCATGGCACCTGGCACAATGAATGCTGGGCACACAGTGCTTAATAAATGCATTCACTCAAAAAATAAAATAAAATAAATGCATTCACTCAATGAACATTCCCCCCTTGTGTTATGAAGTATTTCAGCGATCTGAAAATACAGTGGCTGTCACTGGTCACTCATGTGCTCAATACCCAGCACAGTCACGCTGCCCTGGGGGGTCCCTCCCTGGCACTGCCTGCCACACTCCAACCAGAGGGAACCCCCGAAGGGGCTACTTATAATTCCCCTGCATCTCTATACCTCTGCCACCTTTTTAGTATCTATGAAAATATGTAGCTGCGGGTTTTGCATATTTTTAAGGGCATGTTGTACAACCCCTTTTGCAATGTTATTTTTGGCCTGGCGTGTTTTTGTGAGATTCATTTGTGTTGATACAGGTAGTTCTGTTTCATTTATTTTAACTGTCACTCCAGACTCTGTTGTATAACATGTTACAATTTATTTGTTATCACTTTAATGGGTACTTGAGGTTTTCCATTTTTAATTCTCCTCTGAATTACAAACCTGGCTACAAGCAACATTCTTTCTTATGACCCCTTGTGTATTTCTCCGGGGCGGGGGGGTGGTGGGGGCGGAGGGCTGGGGTGCACACCTCTGAGTAGAAATGCCTGCTCTGAACACCACAAGATTTTGTTTATTAGGTGAGGTTGCTCTCCAAAGTGGTCATATTTGCCCTCTTACCAGTAGTAGATGAGAATTGCCTTTGCTGACCATCCTCACCAGTAGTTAGTATTTTTACCTAATTGTGGCTAATCTGAAGTGTGTGAAATATCTCGTGATTTTAATTGGCACTTCCCAGATTCCTAGAGGGATCAAGCATTTGCATCTGTTTCATTCTACGAATCACTTACTCCCATCCTTTGCTTACTTTTTTTATTGGCTTATTTGGCTGCTTCTTTACTATTTTGCCTTTCATTATATATTCTCGATCCTAATCCAGGGTATATCCTCTCTTAATCTGTGATTTATTTTCTCACGCACTTGATGGTAGCCTTTATGCCTGGAATTCCTTAATTTTAATGAAATGAAACATATCAATGTATCCATTTTTACTGATAAAATTTATCAGTAAATGTTATTAATTGATAAAGATTGATTTTGCCAATTAATTAAAAAAGACTATCAATTTTTTTTTTCCCCAAAGACCAAAGTCCTTTATGGTCTTGTTTAAGAAATCTGTCCTTATCCCAGGGTCATAAGTTCTGTGCATTCCTTCTGGCTCTTTAGTCCACCTGGAATTAATTTTTGTTGGTGGTGAAATTAAGAGACTCAGTGTTGTTTCCATATACGTGTCAAGTTAATTGCTTCAGTATCGTTTATGATAGCTCATCCTTTCCCCTTTGGGTTTAGGGTGCTTACTCTGCGATGCAGCAAGAGTTATCTTTGCCTGGGTTGCTTTCTGTCATCTGTATTCTTGCCCATTGGTCTATTTATCTGTCTGATTGTCAGTATCATGAGGGCTTAACTACTATAAACTCATTGAAAACCTCAGTTCTCTTAAAGTAAAAGCCCACTTTGTGGTTCTTTAGGTGTGTCTGGTGTATTCTTGGCCCTTGGTTCTTTGTATGTTTTGAGAGTTCCAGGAAAACAAACAAACAAACAAAAAACCAACCCTGTTGGAGTTTTTAGTATCATATTTATTTAGTATTATATTTATTTATATATTATTTAGTATAAATATTGAATTTATCAGTTACAGTGGCAAGAATTACCACTCTCAAAATAGTGAGTCTTTCTATCCATGAACATGGGATTTTAAGTCTTCTCTAACAATTTTAAGCAAGTTTTATTATATCCTCCATAGAAAACTTGCCCATCTTCTTTTGGACTTTTGTCTATGTAGCCAATTAAAAAATTGCAAGTGAATTTTTGAAATTTGTTTTTTATACATAAATGCACATCAGCAACCTTGTAGATGAACTCTCCTAATTGGTTCTAATAATTTGTGTGTAGATTATCTTGAATTCTCAATGAAGATACTCTCCCCTCTACAAATAATGACAATTTTGTTCTTTTATTTCCAATTCTTATGGTTTTTTTCCCCTTGCACTCTCCCAGCGGCCAGGATCTGGACTATGATGTTCAATAGACGTGATGATAGCTTTGTTAGGCTAGGCAATCCTTATTTACTTGAATTTGAAGGAAATGCTTATAAAATTCCTCAGTTAAGAATGATGTTTGCTCCCGGTGTGGTTCGATAGCCCTTATCAAGTTAAGAAACGCCCTTGTATTTGCAGTTAGCTATGTGTTTTTACCTGAAAGGATACTGAAATTGTGTCTAATACTTCCTGAATTCCTACCATGTGCTTTGCCCTAGCCCTCTGTAAGGCAACCTTGAGGCATGTGAGAGGTGGGTCCTTTCCTCAGGAAGTCTCTCTTGGGCCGAGGGGTCCTCACACACAAATCACTTGGCTTACACACGACGCTGTAGAAAGAAGACGCCGTAGAAGGAAGGATAGTGCGGACAGAGGGTGGCAATGAGCACACACCTGAAGGCTTCGTGGAGAGGCAGGACTTACATTGGGCCCATAGAATTTTCAGGGTTATGAGGAAGAAGGGCATTTTCAGAGGAAGAAAAGACACAATCCCAGAGGCAGACACATGCCTGAGGGGGTTCGTTAGCTTGAGAACTGAGGCTTGTGGAGCAGACCTGCTGGCCATCCTGCCAGGAAGGAGCCCTGCTTTGTCCCACAGACACCTGCACTGCACCCGGAACTACATCCACCTGAACCTGTTTGCGTCCTTCATCCTGCGAGCCCTGTCCGTCTTCATCAGGGACGCGGTCCTCAAGTGGATGTACAGCACAGCCCCCCAGCAGCACCAGTGGGATGGGCTCCTCAACTACCAGGTGTGTGGCTCGGTCAGGAAGGGCCCCGGGGAGGGTTGCACAGTCAGGGAAGGCAGCCTCTCCCACCCCACCCAGACCTGGCACAAAGAAAAGCAAAAGCTGCCCCCACCTGGTCCTCAGGGAGTCCCCAATCTGATGGGACAGGCAGTCCCCCCCTTGGGATCCCCCAATCTAAGGAGGTGGACCCTCTCCCTGCCCCTAAGGAATTCTGTCTGACCCAGGAAGGGGATTTGGGAAACAGACCCAGGCTGGACTCCTAGCTCTGCTCCTTAACTAGCTGTAGAGCTTGGGGTGAGTTGCTTAACATCTCTGGGCCTCAATTTTCTTAGCTGTAATGGGGCTAATGTTTTCTTCCACCACCATAGTGATTCAGTGTGCTAAAGCAGGTCCAAGTTCTTAGCGCTGGCCCTGGCAAGAAGGCCTTAGCTCGCTCCTCCTGCATTCAAGGCAGGAGGGTAGAGGCTGGGGCAGGATGGGGAGAGGAGGCAAGGGAGGCAGGGGGCAGAGCTGTTGTCCCCTGGGGACCCTTTCTCTGCCCCCAGGATTCTCTGGGCTGCCGCCTGGTGTTCCTGCTCATGCAGTACTGCGTGGCAGCCAACTACTACTGGCTCCTGGTGGAGGGTGTGTACTTGTACGCGCTTCTGGCCTTCTCCGTCTTCTCCGAGCAGCGCATCTTCAGGCTGTATCTGAGCATAGGCTGGGGTAAGGCCCACAGTCCTTCATCTCATGCCCCCCTCCACCCCAACCTGTGGCATGGGAAGTGGGAGACCCTGACCTCTCTCGGGACTACCGCCCTCAGGCCACCCCCAGGAAGCCGGGTTGATACTGAGAACACACTGCTGGGCCAGCGGGGCCAGGCCTGCTGGATAACCCCAGATAATGGGGCTGCGGTTACCCTCCCCTCCCTGCACAACCCTCCCCACTTTATGGAAGCAGAGGCCTCCACCCTCTCTGACCAGATACACCACACACACACACACGCACACACGCACACACACACACACAGTGGTGGCCATGGTCCTCAGATAGCTCTAAGACCCCTGGGTAGGGAGCCCCAGGCCCTGAAGGAAATAGGAGAGTCCTGGAGCTCAGGGTAGGGGGTTGGGAGGTGAGTGCTGAGGGGCTGTGGCTCTGTTAGCCAAAGATGATGAGGGGGATTCTGAGGATCCTGGCAGGGCAGCGCTGGTTAGCCAGAAGCCCGCTGAGGAAGGGGTGGACCGCGGATGCGCCGGGAGCCCAGCTGGAAATGTTCTAGCCAAAAAAGTTTGCGGAGAACCATTCTGTCTTTTTTTTGCTGGAACATTTCTGGTTGTGCTTCTGCCTCTCGCCGTGTGGGATTCTGATGAGGACGGGGCTAAGACCCCCGCCACCAGCAGCCCCGCAGCACCCCCACCAACAGCGAAAACGAATGCAACGGGAGCATTCGTTTTCAGGAGCCCCCCTGGGACGGAGCCAGAGAACCCTGCCCTCTGGCCCTTCCGACTCTGCCCATGGCCCTGCCCCCCACCTCTAGCTTGCCATTGAGTCATTCCCTACTGTCGTTCCTTCCTTCACCTGCCTCAGGTTGCACTGACCACTCTGCCCTGACCTCTGACCTCCGGGGACTTAAGGCCTCAGTCAAGGCCACGTGAAGTCCCCCTCCCATACTGGCTCCTTATCCCTTCAGCCCACCTCCTCAGGAAGGCTCCACTGGTTGTCTGGCCCTCTTAGCCTCCCTGCCCCTGTCCCCTCCTTGCATTCCTTTCTGCTGGTATCCGTCAGCCACTTGGCTCTATATGGCCCCATTGTAGAAGGGGGCCTTTAAAGGGGGCGATCAGTATCTTGAAGGCACTGAGGCCCAGAGAGGGCAGGGCCTCACAGGCAGAGCAGGCACTGGAACCAGGCCTCCTGACTCCCAGGCCCCAGGCCCCTGCTGCCTGTCACGGAAACTTCTCTGTCCTGTGCTGCCTCTTGAATCCCCTGAAGGCCCAGCTGAGCAAGCTCGGGCCCCCGCACAAGTGGGCAGGTGGGCCTGGCCTCTGGGTACAGCTCCCTGTTCCCACTCTTCCCTCCCCCAGGGCCCATCTCTCCCTGTCTGCCTTCCTCCCCTTCTAGGCTAGGGCCATCAACCAGATAGAGGGCAGCTGGAGAGCCCTGCCGCTAGCTGAGGGTGGGTGGCTTTACATCACTGGGGGGAGCTCTGGGAAGGCTGTCCTTAGGGTGGGGGACCATGCCTGTCCATTCTGGGAAATAGCGTCAGCGCTGTTAGTGCTCGTCTCCATGGCGACCTGAGGGCAGGAACAATCAGAGGGACAGTGTGATGTATGCAGAGGAGTGGGGGTGGTTGGTGGAGGGTTGATGGGGGCACATGACATCCTAGGGGTTTCTGAGTGGGAAATGGGGGAGGGGTACCCATCTTTTCCTACCACCACATGCCGTGGCTCAGGATCTGAGGGGGCAGAGGGTTAGGACCAGGGGGACCTTCCTTCCATCTTGAGGGATTGGGATGGGAAGATACAGAGAAAGACAAAGGGGCAGGGACAGAGGACACAAAGACAGATCTGCAAAGAGCTCTGTTATGGGGCCTGGGGACCTAGCCCACGTTGGGGTGCTTGGAAACAACTTTCAGCTTCACGTGGTGGCAGGAGAATCAAAATGAAAACTCGGACACAGCTGGGGAGTCCCCAGAAGACATGTCAGCTTCTTTTGCCATCTGCCAGCAGCGGGGTGTCCCCATAACACACCACAAAGAGGCTGCCTGGGGGAAGGCACGTGACGGAGAAGGGAACCATTACTTCTCAGGGCCACTTCTATGCGTCTTACTTTGGGCTTTTCCCCCCTCCAGCCTGTCTTGCTGACTTTCTAAGTAGCGGAAAGATGCGGCCAGCCGAGAGGATGTCATGTTTGCGCGTGGCATAGCTGTGCCTGCATTTTTAAAAAGGCTTTGTTAGGGAGAGGCTGATGAGTGAATGATGTTTGCCGGGTCTTGTTGATAACACGAGCTCCCCAACCCTGGAGCGGGGTCTCGGGGAGAAAGGTCAGCGGTGACTGGGAATGTCCAAGAGGGAGGCGTCCACGGGCGTGCGTGGCTCAGGGAACTGGCAGGTTCTTGCCAGGAGACTTCCCCTTCTCTCACTGATAAATCGATCCACTTGTCATTCCTTCCTTCCATCGTCTTTGAGCATCTTCTGAGTGGCGTGCTATGTTCTGAGGCCTTTGGAAGCCACCCGTCCCTTGTGCAGTCTCACGAGGGCCTGTTGGTAAAGCATCATGGATGCTCAGAGGTCTGGCTTGTGTGACAATAAATGACCAAGGAGAAGGAGATCCGATGAAAACTGACAGTCGGCTGCTGTTTCCTCCGTCCCTGTCTTCGCTCTAATTCCAGGCATCCCTCCTGCTTAGGAGCCGCTCTTGGGGACATGGATCATGGCAACAGGAAAGGCTGGGGAAACGTGCTCTTGGGGGAGACCCCCTAAGGCCACACAGGCATAGGAACAGACTTCCCCCCCCACCACACACTCACATCTGTATGCACACACCTCACTACGCACACTCTTACCTAGCTCAGATGCCCGAATCTCCCACCCTGCGAGAGGCACCCGTAGGGACAGGCATGGGGAGCTGGTGCAGAAAGCCACTGAAGGTGGTTGGCGGGGCCGTGGGATGGCAGCCCTGTGTTCTAGGTTCTAGTCCCACCTGTGCCCTCCTGAGCTGCTGACTCATCTCCGTCAGTCAGGAGGATGGGCAGTCCCTTTGAAGTCCGAAAATGTATTGAGCCCTCAGGGTGAGCCAAGCACGGAGGCTCTGAAGATGAATGAGCCTCTCCCCTGAGGAGCAGAAGACCCACAACTTAGCTGCTGAAAGCAGCCATTCTTCTTGCAGTTGCTATGGGCGGGAATCTGGGTTCAATGGATCTGCATGCCTCTGGCTCCAAGTCTCTAACAGGGATGCAGTCAAGCTGTCGCCCCGGGATGTTGTTACCACAAGTCTTCACTGGGGTTGGAGAGTCCCCCACAAACTCACTCGCGAGGCTGTCAGGAAGCGCAGGCCCTTTGCTGCCTGTTGGCTCCTCACCACAGGGGCCTCCATGGGCTCTCTGAGCACCCCCACGACCTGGTAACTGGTGTCTCCCAGAGCAAGCAATCAGATTGAGAGAGAGAGCCAAGGCAAGCCTTTTCTAACCTTTTAAGACAGTGTTTTATAACCTAATCTCAGAAGTGACCTGCCGTCACTTCTGCGCACGTTATCATCAGTCATGCAGACTGATCCTGACATGACGTAGGCTACCCCACGGTGTGAATACCGGGGGCTGGGGGTCGCGGGGGGCCTTCCTAGAGGCCACCTGCCATGCCAGCTGAGTCTCAGCCGAGTGCAGAGTGTGGACGCTGGAGCTGTTGTTACCCTGGGCCACTGTGCGGTTAGCTGGGCTCTTGGCCTCAAAGTCGGGGTCCCTACCTCCCCTCCAGGCTTCTGCTCAGCCACCTGCAGTGAGAGCAGGTAGGGCACAGGTGGCCGGAGGGTCTTCTGGTGCCCGAAGGAGTTGACTGAGTTGGGCACAAGGGCCACAGCAGGGGGAGGAGGGCATCAGAGGGTTGGCCTGTCCCCACCTCACCAGCATGTTCTCCACACTCCATGGTCTTGTCCCTCTGTTACATGGGTGTCTGCATCCTCACGCCTCAGCCAGGACTTTCGGAAAGCTCTGACAGTGTGCCTGGGAGGGAGGGGCGAGGGGTGAGGACAGATACAGCCATAACATGGTGGGATCCTCTCTCTGAGGAAGAGTCTGGGGTGTGGGGTGGGAAGTGGGTGTTCATGCCGCCTCCGCTCTCCCATGCTCCCTGACCAGCCTAGTTCCACACCTGCTAGGAAGTGGTTTTGTGGTCAGGCAAGGGAAGGGCATGAAGGCAGGAGAGGCCTGGGGAAGGAGAGGCCCCTGGGTGTGCCTGGTGCTGGCTCGGGCCTGCCAGCCCCTCTCCCCTCTCTCTCTCTTTCCCTCTCTCCTCTCAGGTGTTCCCCTGCTGTTTGTTATCCCTTGGGGCATTGTCAAGTACCTCTATGAGGATGAGGGGTGAGTGTCCTGCTCCTGGGTCCCCATCCTCAGACCCAGACCCCACGGGATTCCTTGGCCCCTGGGGCACATTGCTACTACCTGTTGGGAGAATAAACTGAGGGACCAGGAGCTTCATTTACAGATTCAGTTCTCTAGTACCCCTTCCCTGTCCTTCCCTGGGACTGTGTGATGGCAGACGGTGCTGGGTCCAAGGAGCATGTAGTGGCTTTTCTGTAATAATTTGGAAATGTCTCTGCTATTTTGTATATAATGCTAGGCACACACTTGACTGTTCATGGGTTCCTGAAGGGGCCATGTGTATCTTTCTGACCATGTATTTAGGACTCTGGCTGTGTGTGTGTGTGTGTGTGTGTGTGTGTGTGTGTGTGGCTTGAAGAACTCTGTGTGAGTCTGTGGGACTAGTTGTTGGGTGGCTCATGGTGGCCGTGTTTGTGTGCCCCTGGGCCTGCTCTGTGAGCTGGGGGCTCTGTGTCTCCCTTCCCCTCCAGCTGCTGGACCAGGAACTCCAACATGAATTACTGGCTCATCATCCGGCTGCCCATTCTCTTTGCCATTGGGGTGAGTGACTGTGTGGGGGCAGGCGTGGCAGTTCTGGCATTCCGGAGCTGCTATGCAAAGGCCGGGAGATTGTGGGTGTTTTGAGAGGGCCCCCAGCTGCCCTCTCCTGTCTGCCCTGCAGGTGAACTTCCTCATCTTTATCCGGGTCATCTGCATTGTGGTATCCAAGCTCAAAGCCAATGTCATGTGCAAGACAGACATCAAGTGCAGGTGATATGCCCGAGCTATCTCTGCGGGGTCCCCTCGGCCCTTATTTCTGGAAGAGACAGACAGATCCTGGGGTGCTGAGCTCGGGACCCCACATGACCTTCTTCACCCACCTGGGCCAGCCTGGGACCCCAAGCCTTGTCCTTAGCCCTGGACCTGGGCAGCTCCTGGGCTTCTGGGGATGCTGACCTCTACTTCCCCCCTGCCAGGCAGCCCAGCCCAGTGTGTCTGGGGTGGGAGTGTCAGCTGCCCCAGATGTGGGATCGGGGCACAGAAAGGGGAAAAGAGTCCATTGGGAGAGATCCAGAACGATGTCTTCACTCCCCACCCCCTAGACTTGCCAAGTCCACACTGACGCTCATTCCTCTGCTGGGGACCCACGAGGTCGTCTTTGCCTTTGTGATGGATGAGCACGCCCGAGGGATGCTGCGCTTCATCAAGCTGTTCACAGAGCTGTCCTTCACTTCCTTCCAGGTGAGCTCGTGACCTCCTCACTTGCCAGGTTGCAGAGTGGCAGTGGGGTAGAGACTGGCCTGCACTGTGCCGACGGGCACCTTGGGGCCCGAGGGGAAGCAGGCTATGCCCAGAGTTCTGTGGCTGGAGCAGAGCCGGGGCTAGAATCGGCGCCTGGCACCCTCACGTGGGACAAGACGCCTTCCCAGAGGCAGCTGTGGGCATCCTGCCTGGCATCACAGTGGCCGGATCCCGGGCTGTTGCTGGGCGCAGACACCTCACCAGGGGCTTTGCATACATTGTCCTCGCAGCACCCCAGGAGGCGTGCGGGTCGCCCCAATTTTACAGAGGGGGAAACTGATGCTCAGAGGTGTTAAAACAAGACGTGCCACATCACATAGTTTCCAAAGCCAAGGATTCATCCTCTCCCCTAGTATTAGCTGATCCCGCAGGCACAGATGTATGAGAGCCTGGTCCCAGTCCCTCAGGAGGCCTGTGGGAGGGCCACACGCATGTAGGCCCACGCACGTGCTTGTCACGTATGTGCGCACACACACACACACAGATGACAGCTCTGGAGCACCGAGTGTGCTGAGTGAGCAGACAGAGCCGTGGTGGGAAGATGGCCCATGATCAGAGGACTTCCTAGGGTCAGACCTCCTCAAGGAGGAAGAGCTTCTGCAGTATCTAAGCAAGGGGACTTCTTGTTTCTGCAGAAAGGAAAGGAGAAGGAACCCACCACTTGGGCTCTGGGCCTGCTGGGGCTGCCCATTCTGAGGAGGTGGGTGTTGGGACTAGAGCCCCAAGGAGTTCAGGGTCTCCTGTAGGGCACCTCCTTCCCGCTTCCTCCCTGCTGATGAGATTCTTGTTTCCAGGGGCTGATGGTCGCCATCTTGTACTGCTTTGTCAACAATGAGGTAAGGCCTGAGGGGGGAACTGTGGGGACCCTTATGGGATGCTACCATGCTTATAGGCTGTTCTGGAGTTGTTAATGGGGACTCCCATCCATCTTTTCAGCTGAAACCCCCTACACATCCCACTAGGCACTAGACCTGAGGAAGCATCTTGTCCATGCATTGTTTTCTGGACACGGGTCTCTCTCTCTCTCATGCACACACATAGGCATACCCTAATTTGTGTGAACTTGGGGAAGACCCAGCCTGGTGTGAAGGGGGTCCGGAGTGAACAGGTGGTGGTTAAAAAATGATTCAACAGCGGACGTACCCAAGTACGTACTGGGGCTTTAATAATCACTATCTTATTTGTCACTGCTTCCCCTACCACCACACACACACACACACACACAAAAAAAATCCCTGCTAAAATTATGGTTTTAATATTCCCATTTTTCACACATGAAATCATTGGAGATCAGAGAGAATAGGAAGCATGCCCCAGGTTTGGCCTGGAAGTGGAGGCAGAGCTGGGACTGGAATGCATTCTAACAGAAAGAGGGACGTGCCCACTGTGTGTGTGCAGGAGAGAGCCCCGCCCACCATGGCAAAGGGGTGCATTCCTCCAGGGGCTTTCTGCTTGCTGGGGTCGAAGAAGGGGGCTGCTGCTAACCCCCACACCCTCTCCTCTCCTGTGGATCCTCCTGGACCATAGCCCTCCCCTCCCTGAGACCGTCAGCCCCTGGGGAGGGGTACCTGTACCTATGGTGCCTGGGGAAGGCCCCTTCCACCCAGGTACCCAGTTTTGTGCTGGAGCAGATCAGGAGTAGCCCCATGCCATCGGACCAGGTGTCCCAAATGCCACAGCACCCCCTCCCCCTTCCTTCCAGGAGGGAAACAAATGGTAATACTAGATGTGGTGCCCCCTGGGGAAGTAGCCACAGTGGAAGGACCCCTGCAAGGAAGAGAGGGTGGGAAATCTTCCATTCCAGACTCTGGGGAGCCATTGGAGGCCTCTCTTAACTCTGTTCAGGCCCAGGTGAGGGTTTATATCCTTGAGTCTGGGGCTCAAATGACCCGAGGACATGGCTCCTCAAAGAGCTGGTGCTCCTGGTGTGGCTTCTGTCACCAAGTCTGGGATATGGGAGTTCAGAGATCTCAAGAGTCTGCATTCATACATTACTTTTACTTGTGCTGTGGGCATGGGGGACATGGTGGTGGCAGTGTGTAGGGACCTTGGTATTTCAGGGAGCTGTGAGATGGCTCAGAGCACAATGCGATGTGGTGGGGCAGAGGTGGGACTCGGGCTGTGGCTTCAGGTCCCTGCTCCCATCCAGGCCCCACCGCTTAATGAGCTGTGCAGCTTTGGGCAAGTCACATGCCCACAGTGGGACACCTGTCTCCTCTTCTGTAAAGTGGAGTTAATGATGCTCAGAGCACATGGATCTCTAAAAGGAGGGAGATGCTTCCTGAATGTTTACTATGTATAAGGTGCTCACGTGTTTTAGTAAATGCAATCTATGCAGCAGGGGCTATCGTCATTATACAGGTGAGAAAATTAAGCCTTGGCAAAATGAAATGAATAGCCCCAGTTCAACAGGTCGAAGGTGGTGGGGCTGGTGGACGGGGAGGGGTCTCCACTAATGGCTCAGGGCTGGGAAGGGGGGGCAGGGCCAGGCACAGAGTGGCCCACAGAGGCATTCTGGCTGGTCTCAGAGGGCTGACCAGGCTTCGTGCAGGGTGGGTGGGGGAAGGAGAGGAGGCCTGTGCAGAGAACACTCACAGGGGCCTTGTCCTCCAGACAGGCCCTTGCTCCACGGGAGGCACACGAGGTACCAGCCTAGCTCTTCCCCACACCTGAGCCCTCACAAAGAACTTGCTAAAAAACTGAAGAAAATGCTGAGAGACAAGGAACCGGCAGCTCCGCAGGGCAGCACTCCCCTCAGGAATGGCTCTCAGCCAGAGGGGTGATGTGCCTGCTGGCCCTAGCGCTGCTGCTTTACTTCCCAGGGACGGGGCGGGGTAGCAGGCATCCCTGTGCAGGCTGGAGTGATGAGGCTCCCTTCTGCGCCTTCTCGCCTTCTCAGTCCCTCACAATTCCTGTTTCCCCTTCCTCCCTCCTCTTCCCCAAAGCCTTGCCAGCAGCACGTGCTTCCCCCAACACACATGGGTGCCAGCCTTCCCCACCACTTCTGCAGAAAGTCTCCTGGACCCTGGCTGAGTCTCCTCCGGCTCTCTTCCTCAAAGCCCGTCACCCATCACCTCCCCGCTTCATCCACTCCCCAGGGCTGGCCTAGCTTTGTCAGGAGGGAGGGGCGGGCACACATGCCACTGGATCCTTGGCAACTAATGACCCCTCAGTCACCAGATCCCCAGCTGGCCTCTCCCCTTGGGCTCTCCCAGGCTCAGGCTGTGGGGTTCAGGAGGCCTGCTCCGACATTTGCCTTGTTCAAGTGCACCGCCCAGTTCCCAGAGACGCCTCAGGCCCTGGCTCCTCCAGGCACCAGGACAGACGTGTCACCTGCACTTGGCCACAAAAACACACGTGGCCCCTGGGCTGAGATCTCTGTCCACAAAAGCTGTTCTCCAGGCCCAGGGCTGTCAAGGCAATGCCAGGTACTTGTAACCTGAAAAGATGGCCTGGACATGGGTCCTGCCTCAGCTGCCAGGAGAGCAGACCCAGGGGAGGGGAGGCCTGGGGGTGGCTCTACCGTGGCTCGCGTGTCCTCTCTGGGCTCTGACCCAGAAGCCTGAGTGTCAATCCCAGATCTGCCACTATCCAGTTGTGGCACATGAGCAGCCACTTTGCCTCTCCCCCCAAGTGTAGACAGAAGTGAGTGAGCTTCACCCATTCCTCCCAAATCCCAGAGCCTGAGGTCTGGCCAGACAGGACTTCAGAGGCAGGGAGTCGGGTAGACTTAGCAGGTGAGGAAGTGTACCACCAAAAGTGCAGGGACAGGTGTCTGGGACTCGTGGCGTCACCCTCTCTGTTTCACTGTCATAACTCAGTAGCACAAGGAGCCCTGTGCCAGATGCTTGTTTTGCCACTCGCTCCTTCCCTCAGCTCATTTACAAAGCACGTGTGGAGGGCCTGCTGTATGTGGGGCACGGCACTAGGTCTGGGGATCCCAGACGAGGACGAGGTGGTCCTGGCGGAAAGGGCAGCATTGGTTCAGAGCTCTGAGAAGTCCCAGGCCCGTCCCTTTCCCTGCTGGTGTCCATGAAACCACCTCAGTCCCTGAAGTAGCTTACCACAGATGTGCCTCCAATTACCCTCCTTTTCCCCAGCCTCTGCAGTTAAGGCTGTGAGACCAGATGGGCATCCATGCTGCTGCACAGGCAGAGGCCCCTATCCCCCTGGGGTGTCCCCGTACCCCGTTGGCACACTCGCCACAGGTACCCAGCCAGGCAGTGAGCTGGCACAGAGCTGGCGCCTGGACGCACAGTCTGCTCCGCCTCCCTCTGGCACCCACGCCTGGGTCCCCCATGCTGCTGCCCAAGATACCAGGGCGGTCCTGGGCAGGCAGGCTCTGGCCACCGGGTTCCACGTTGCTCTGAAGTCAGGCTCTCCCTCCTCCTCGTCTTCTCCCTCAAGCTCCGGTCTCCACATTGCTCTCACTCTCATTCTCTTCCGTTAAACAATAGCGTGATGGATTGCGGAGGGGACTTAGCTGAGTCACAGAGTTTAGAAATGGAAGAGACCAATTAGATCATCAACCTCATCTCTCTCCTGAGGAGAGGCGGAAAATAAGAGACAACGATAAACAGTTTTATCGGCATATTAATTTAGGCGCCCAAAGGCCTTGACTTGTGTCTCTTAATATAATGCAGTGGATATTTTTTCCCCCTTCCCTGCTAATGTAATAACGGGGCCATTTCGTGGACAATTGGTTTGCATGATGGCTGTTGTTTCCCTCCTTTTCCCACGGAAGGTCCAGCTGGAGTTTCGGAGGAGCTGGGAGCGCTGGCGGCTCAAGCACTTGCACACCCAGGGGGACAGCAGCATGAGGCCCCTCAAGTGCCCCACCAGCAGCCTGAGCAGCGGGGGCACAGTGGGCAGCAGCGTCTACGCAGCCACCTGCCAGGCCTCCTGCAGCTAAGACCCCTGCACCTGCCCTCCCTGTGGTCTCGCTGCTGGCTGGCTGGCTGGCCATCCCAGGTGGGAGAGCCCCTGCCGGGGCTGGGATGGGGTAGGGACACACGCTCGCATCCATCCCCAATTTCCTTTCCCAAAGCCATCAGACAGGCAAACAGGCAGTGCCTCCTGGGACCCGTGGCCACATTTCCTCTGCGGAGAAACAGCTCTGCTAATTTGATCACCATGGCAGGAGGAGAGAAAAACCGATTGCTGCTGAACTGAGGAGGATTTCTTCCCGTGAAGCCACCAAGCCCCTGGGGTACCCCAAGACAGAGCAGCAAATCAGCCCCAGACTCGCACTCAAGGTCAATGGCTTATTAGCGGGATTGGGGCATTCGAGAGAAGAGGCTCGTATAACCCAGCCATACAGAGCTGAGGGAACGCGAGCCAACCCTGCTTGCCTCCGATTGGGTCACCGTCCCCACCACCTCCCCGTGAAGGGATGCTTCTCTCACGTCTGTGTTGCTTGTTCATCTTGCCCGGTCATCTCACCACCCAGCTTCTTGCCCGGGGCTTTGTCTGGGCTTCCAGCAGCAGCTATTTCTAGAAGTGGCTGTGGGTGGTATTGGGCATGAAAGCTGAGAAGGTGCCCGATGGGTTCCTTTGCTGGTGCCCACTTCTCCCATGGGTGCCTGCCCTGCTGGGTGCCTGCTACCCTGTGCCCAGGGAACAAGGCAGGCCCACTGCTGTGGAGCCCAGCATTTGGGACGAGCTCTGAAGTCTGTTCTAGAGATGCTCCAGAACCCTCTGGGGTTCAACGAGGAAACTTCGGTACCACCTGCCCTGGGTGGTCCACTGTACCTGTAACTCTCGGAAACCCAGAGGGCTGAGAGCTTTACTTCTGCCTCTCCAGGGAAAGGCCTTTTTTTTTTTTTTTTTTTTTTTTTTGTGACCAGATTATGTATCCTGTGCAAGATAGCACGGGAGTTCGGCTGTGCCCTCTGACTTCAAGAAACTTCTGGGGTAAACTACCAGTCACCACTGCTACCATGGAGGCAGTCTTCCCCTATCCTTGGTTTCTTCCCCTTGAAAGCTCCCCACTTGGGAGCTTGTATGTACTTGATTCATTTGTCTTTATTGCTGTGAACAGTCTGCTTGTGGAAATGTGCGATTCTGATTTCCCCCACCTGATGGAAAAAGGGACAAAATCATTGTGATTGTGGTAGTGTTGGGGGGACTGGGGCATCATGGATTTGACTCAGCCACAATTTGAACTCATCAGTGTTTTCCCGGCCTCCGGTTTCATCCCATAAACAATGAGCAGCTGAGAGGCTACACAGGGGAAACCTCTCAGTCCTGCCCCTGCCATGAGGAAAGGGCAGACAGGGCAGAGACCCAGACAGAAGGGAGACAGCCAGCCCAGGGAGGATGGCAATGGAGTCTGTGGGTGGAAAGGAAGTTTCCAGAGTAGGAGAGAGCTTTTAAGGGAGTCCAGACCTCCTGGGAAGGCACAGGGAGTAGCTTCAAGTGAATTCCTTTATCACTCCATCTCTCCCTCCTCCTCCTTAAGTGGTGGGGGACCCTCCCCCAAAACCTTGCACCAGACACATTTTCTGTGCCTCTCAGAGAGGCATGTGATGTACAGGGGAAATAATAATGGGACATAAAACACATCAAGCAGAAAATTTCTTATACTTCAGCTTCAGTGGAGTGTTGTATCTATGTTAATGGGGAAGTTGAACCCCAGGCTAAAGAAGAATTGTGCAGAGTTGCTCCTGGAGAAAATGTAGAGAGGTGGGGGATGCGGTAGGGGGGACCCCTGCTTCCCCAGAATAAGGGAAGATTTTCCAACAGGCCCCACTCCTTGGCTTTCTTTTTAGATAGGGGTAAAGGAGGAGATGAGCACCCGTGAGTTGATGTGGGATACAATTCTGGTGCCAGTGTTTCAGTTTGGGATAAACTGGAAGATTTTGAGAATCATTAATACACTGCATAGCAAAAAAAGAACGAGCCAGATTGATATAACCTGAGAGAAATAAATTGTTGGGGGGACTGGAATTGTGGGGAGAAAGTGTTTAGTTAGACACCAGGGATGCTCAGATAGTTTGGTTTAAACTGTAGGTAGAGTTCTTTTCCCAGCTGGTACTGATTCCTGATCTCGGAAGGCTCATCACACCCCCATGCTCCAAGTCTTATAACACTAAGAACCGTCTCCTTCGTAGATACATCTCGGATACTGAAGAAGTATTTTCTTTGCTCCAAGACCCACACTATTAATATTCATTTGATTGGCAGTGTACTCCTGCCAAACTATTCTCAAGCTCTCCTGAGCTAAATATAACTCTAAGAAATCTGGGAACACTCCCGTGCCACGTATTCCCCAATTCCACTAGCTGTTTACATGCGTGATGCTGAAGTGGGAAGCTTGCTGCACACAACTTCTCTGCCTCTGTCCTGGGGGTATGACTGCTGACCAGCAGGTGTGGACGGTGTGCATGTGTGTGTGTCTGTCCACTGCACAGCCGGCAGGGGCTGAGGACTATGGTGAAGCGATCCTGAGTTCAGCACTCTGGCCAGCTCCACTCGTTAGGGGCTTAAATCCTGTTGACCCCATCTTTACCCATGTCAGTCTTTAGAACAGCTAAATCACAGAACTGAAACAAACCACTTACACTGCAAAGCTGCCTTCGAGACAACTCTCCAGATTGCCCGCATGGTTTTCAGTTGCCTCAAGGCAATCCCCACCGAACCCCGTACCAGCTGTGTTTTTAAAGACTCAGAGCAGGGAAAGACCGGCCCTGAATGAGGTAAGTGAGGAGGGAGGCTTGCAGAGGTGACTTGGGGGAAGGAGGCTGGGCTGGGCCTCCAAGTCCAGGGAGGCCTCTGGGAAGGATAGGTAAGGAACAGAAATAGCCATTCAAGATCCTCTTAGTAAAAGCCAGCAATGGGTATTTAGAATTTCTGTGAAAAAGGACTTGCAGCCGCAAAATGTAGGCAGGTCAGCTAGTGAAGGCACCACCTCTTCAGGGACTTCCGCCGAGAGGAGGGGAAGGCTGCACTTCACCTTCTCTACTATAGTCCTTCATCCTTGTCTTAAAATGAAGAAATTGAAATGCAGCAGAGCGCGCGCGCGCGTGCACACACACACACAGAGCAAGGGAGCCATTTTGAGTATTGACTCCAGCACTCTGGTACTGGGTTGGCCGAATGGTCTTCTGATGCGTCTGTGCTTAGTTAACAAGTTGCTCTGCCAGCCACACAGAGTGAATTAAAAGATCTGGAAAAAGGTCCAGAAGACTAGCAAACTGGGCAGCGTTAGCCTAGCAGAGATGGCACAGCCCATACAAGGGCAAGTAGAGTCAGCTCATATCTACACCCTGAAAGGCTTGGTTGCCTCATCAGCATGGGTCGTGTTTTAGCAGCTCCTGTCTCCATCCAAGGAGAGAGAATACTCTGGGTGTGTGTGAGTGTGTGTGTGTGTCCTGTGCCCAGCAGCATAAAGTTAGGAGATGATGAGCCTGGAATCATCTCACCCACTGTGAAGGTCATGGGACCACACAGCCCAGGGCGAAGATGGGCGGGAGCCTGAGCGGTAGATGCTTCCTCTCCATGCACAGACAGGATTCGCATTATTGCTAATGCCTGCGACGTGCTCAGGGAAAATAAAATATATTCCAGAGGTTTATTTTCCCTCCACTGAATTGATTCTAATCTACGGTGCTGACCCTGCTTTTGGCTCCTACGGGGAGCCAAACTCTATAAAAACTCTCAAATAAAATATGTCGGCTTCCTCTGCTAAGACAGCTATGTGAATGACATGCTAAGTATTTCAGTTGAAACCAAATTAGTATCAACTCAAAACTTTTTCTCCTTTCTGTTGCTGGAGCAAGGTTTTTTTGGGAAAGAAAATGTGAGAAACTTCTGCAAACAACATCGCCATGCCCGGACAGTGTTCTCTGCTGGCTCAAACCAGCTCTTTGGCCATGCCCAGAGGGCCAGAGCAGGAAGTGTTGTTAAGCAGTGTCATTCAAACATTTAATGCCACAGTGTGTCTACAGTATCTATAATTACTTCTGCTCTGTCGGTGGCTACCGATTGGCAGGAAGCAGATAAGCATAATTGTTTCCCCATTAACGACCCAGATCTCTTGGACTTCACCTGCATTTGAATCTCTCAGAGGGGGAGAGTTTTTGCTTCTCCCCTTTGGCCGTTTTAGCCGGTTTCTGCGGACCTGATCCAGGGGTGGATTTTCTCTCTGATGCACCCCAGCTCCTCCCTCCTTCACGCCCACCTCCCCCATCCTCACCATGAGCTTCCCCAGGCTCCTCCTCCACCTGACCACTTGAGGAACGCTGTTCTCTCAGCTGTGACCAATTTGGGGGTACAGCTGAGAGTGAGGCGCTGCCAGGGCTGAAATGGTGCATGGTACTCCATGCTCTGGGACAGTGAGGAGCATGGCAGCCAGCGGCTTGGAGCCTCACTTACACTGGGGTTTTGCAACCTTTCTGATGGAGCCTGTCAAAATCATCAGTAATTAGTCAACCCGCACAATCTAGCATGACTAATTGCCACTGTGTCAGAGCAATCCGGGAGAAGGAAAACATACACAAATGAGAGTGTTGGGATATGCTGGGCAAAAACTCCAAGCGAAGTTTGGAACATGTAACAAGTTAGGGTCTTGGCTTCTTTGTAGGGGAGCTGGAGGGGCAAGGGGGGCAGGTCAGGAAGAAGCAAGATTCCCCCAAGACAGGGCTGGACCTTGCCAAACCGTTCACACTTTACTTCCAACTCTGCAGTTCTAAGCTCTTCCCACGAAACATAATCATGTCCTCAAGGCAGATCAACCTCAACATCCGGCTGGTTTTGGGGGGCTCCATGCAGAGCTTTAAACACCGAGAGAGAGGTGAGCCAGGCTCTCGGGAGCTGGATTTCTTTCTTCAGTGCTCTTGGGGGAAGTCTGCTCTTCATGAATGTTTAAACAAGATAATTTTCATGCGATTTCTTAATGTATAAATTCATGTACAATACGACCTGTGTCTATAGGTAGCAAACGTGTATAACTCCTTGCACAGACGTGAAATGGATGCAGACTTGTCCCTAATTTGCCTTGTAAACGTCAAATAAAGGTCTGTCATTACTGTGTCCCTCTTGCTCTTCCTTTGGGAGAGGAGGTTTTTTGCAACGTCAACCCAGGTGACGGATGGTGCAGTGGGAAAACACAAAAGATGCCGTTCCCAGCCCAAGGGGGGAGAAAAGCCCTTGCTCATTACTGATTTTCATCTTCAGAGCACTTACCAAGTACTAATTTATCCATCGCAGCCTTTACACAGGGACTGCACTGCCATTTAATGGGAGAAGTTGGGTGGTTGAGTGGCTTAAACAATGACTGGCGGCCAAATGGACGTGTATTTTAATTCCACTCATTCATTTGATCTCCCCTGTCTAAATGAACTCAGTCCATTAAATCCATTTTTTTCAAAAATGTCATAAAAGCACAAGCCTTGTTTGCAGAGCAGCCACAGAATCTGAATGGAGCTGCTGTTTAGAGATTCATCTTCAGAAAAAGGAACTTTCCTCCAATTTAAATAGTCTCTCGCTCTCCAGGTTTGTAACTTACTCTTCTAGAAGAGCAGAGGAATTGCAGATTCTCCCACTTCCTCCACCATGGCAGCTACCCTTGCCTGCAGATCCACGTGCTGATCTGAAGGTTTCCCTAAATGACCTCTTCTCTAGACAAGCGTTGGGGTTTGTCTCTTTCAAACCCAATAATTCTTCCTCCTGAGAGCAAACAACAAATACAGCCAACTCCTGGTATTTGCATCTTGGCTGGTCTGACCAATCTTGCTTTTGGCTTCATTCACTCGCCTGTGGTATTCTCACCTCTCCCTGTCCTTACTCCACCACTCAGCAGCAGGAATAAGGTGGAGCTCAGAGCTTTCTCTCCCTGCCCCAATACCCAGGGAAAGACCAGGGAAAGAATGACCAGCACGTTTGTAGGATGTGGGAACCGGAAGATGCAACCTCAGGAAAAGAGGGTGCACTCTGGCCCAACAGGTTGTAACCTCAGGCTGAACAAGGGATAAGGGCAGCTTCCTGCTCTGCTGAAATTCTTGGCTTCCAGACTCGCTTGTGTTCACATGTAATATAGAGCCACGTTCCAGAGGCTGATGCCCCACAGATGGGGGATAACTGATCCCCCCACCCCAACCACCACCAAATCTCTCACCATACTTTCAAAAGCCTGTGCCTTAAATACAAGCAGTTCAGCGTCTTTCAATACCTCTCTCTCTCTCTCCCTCTCTCTCTCACACACACACACACTAAGGAGAATACTAAAAATGGTCTCCCTTACCAGAAATAGTGGGGAGAAAGCCCCAGCAGTGCAAACTGGAATAGAAAACAATGTAGGCAGAACGTTGGAGAAGATGGAAAAACAGACCCAATACTGGACAAGGAAGAAATAGAAACTGAGTGTCTCCAAAGGTGAGGAGGGGTAGATGGGAAAGATGATGAGGCCAGAACCTAAGAAAAGTAAATAAGGAAAAACAATAGAGTGTGTAAATGTGGGAAGGAGGTGTAGTAAGACACAAGGAAACTGCAGAGGTGGGGGGAAAAAAAGGGAGTTCCCAGTGACAAGCCATAGGGAGCCAAGTTAGGAGACTCATCTGTAGCCAGTGTTATTAACTCCTACTTTCATAAATCTGAGCTCTTTCACTATAGAGGTCTCTAATCCTAAACTGTGATAGAATCTTTTCTTTGGTCCTAAGGCTCATTTTGACTAACATAATGATTTTAGAAAGAGAAAACGATCACAGCCTAGAGTAAATCCAACCATTTTTTTTCTTCCCACTGGTACAGCGCACTAGTGTTAGAATGAATTACTGTGACTCCTCCTCATGCAAGACCAATAGACCAGCAGATTTATCTGTGTTGCAACCTTCCAGAATAAAATCAATAGGTGAGGATTATAAATACTGAGCAGTCCCATGCCACGAGATGGACTGCTCTGGGGCTGAAGCAGGCAGGTAACACCTGGAGGGGATTTACAAGCAACTTTTTTTTTTTTTTTAACTTTCCATATCTCTAGAGTGAAAGAGCAAGGACTTGAAACAATACATAATGTTTACAGAGACTTTTCAGTTCCAATGACCTAAGGTAGAATCAGAAACAGAACTCAGGACTTGTGCACGTTAACGACACACATTAAATAGCTACAACAAAGCAGCCACGTTTACTGTACCTGTTAGGTCCAATCTTCAACATTCTCTAACCATTTATGTGCATTTCCATACAAAAGAGACAAGTGTTTTATCACCATATATTCTGCCCTCCAGAAAGCTTCAGAACTTTAAAAATGCCTAGGAAATGAAATTTAGTTTTAAAGAAGCTCAACTGGTATCCACCCATTAGATGGCACTTTACAATGAAACCACCCAGAAGTCCTTTCACTTTTCAAGTCCTGGTATGGGAAGCGGAGACTGGAGAACCAACATACAGGAGACACACACTAAAGACATCTCACTGTGACGAAGCTAAGCCAATGTCCTTCGAAGAGCATCCTTTGAAAAGGTACAGTAAAAAATCAGATGCAAAGACATGTATACTGGGGCACCTGGCTGGCTCAGTCGGTAGAGGATGCAACTCTTGACCTAAAGGGTGTGAGTTCAAGCCCCACATTGGGTGTGGAGCCTGCAATTAAAATTTAAAAAAAGACATGTACACTCATATAAAAGAAATCAGGCTACCATACAAATTATACTGTGTTGGAATATTCTTAGTAATCAAGAGAAACTTCCATAACACCATACGTTACATAAGGTATTTACAAAAACACCTTCTCTCAGAAAACGGTAAAGATCACAAAGCCTGCCAACCAAGGCATGATGGGGCCACAAGCCCAGAAAAGATGCCATATCCATGGAGTCTTGGCATCAGTTGCAACCACGTTCTCGCACATTCTCCGGGCCTGGAACTCCACCTGCTTCTCAGATATAGCCCTTCTTTGCCTCTCAGTTTCCTTCACGGACTTAGTCTTGGTCTTCACTCCTCACATAAGAAATGCAACAGTTCATGAGATGTTCTGTGTCCATGGTGCAGAGCCTCTGAGGGTATGCCAAGCCACCCGAAACCCAGCAACGCCCCCAAATTGGAGTCATCCCCATAACGGCATGTGAGGCTCAGGCAGCCTTTGTTCCCAGCAGCCCACATGAACAGACCTTCTTCACCTGCTCTCAGAACGTTGCACTGGTGTAGATTTCTAAAGGCTGCAGCAAGGAGATCATGCACACCCTGTGTAGACTTTTTGGAATCCAGCCTCTCTCTCCTCCTTGGGGGTGGATCCCCCAAAGCTGTCATGTCCTAACATCAATTTCCCATTTAGTCAATCCCTCTGTAAGAAATGTCCTCCCAATTGCCCTACTCACCCTGCATTCACCTGCCTTTTATGAGGCATGAGGCTTCCTCTGCTTCTGGGAAATGTACAAATGTTAGAAATTCTCCTCTTTCCATAAAGAGTTCTTTGAAAATCACAGATAGGAACAGAACCTGGTCTCACCTGCTAGAAGTGCCAGATTAGTTAAAGACATTACTTTCTCACTGATGAGAATCGAGAACAAAGCAATTCTTTCATATGACTCTGTGCCGCTTCACCATGTGAGACAAGTAGCACTTCTGAAGTCAGTCTAAATCTCGGGGGAAAGTCATTAGAAGGAGCGTGATTAAAACCAACTCCGCATAACAAATCCATTTGTGTCCATAGAGATGGTCCACTGTAAATCAATGGCTAAATGTATAAAAAAAATGCTCTGCCTATAAATGCATATGCTTTTCCCTAGGAATCATCAAAATATGACCAATATCATTAGCAAAGCAATGGGATGAAGTATTCACCATAGGAGAGAGGTGGGAAGGGACACGGACACATAGGGGAGGTGTGTTGTCTGTACTGGGGGGGTCAGGGAAGGCCTTTTGGGTGATGCGACATCAGCTAGGCCCAGGGGACCCAGTGGGTGTAAAACGCACAGTCACCTTGCAGACACCTTAATAAAATGGCAAAACGAGCATTCATGAATCACAGTAATTTCCCAATATTTTAAGTGCGTCACAGGGCACAATGAGAACCACTGCTACAGATTACATTTTCTAGCTCCTTTTTTTCATTCAAGCAAAACTCCAGACACAAAACGTATTCAAAGACCTTGCTATTCAAAGTATAGTCTCAAGACCCGTAGCATCAGCATCCCCTTGGAATTTATTTGAAATGCAGAATCTCAGGCCTTGCTTCAGACCTATAGAATCAGAATCTTCATTTTAACAAGATTCCCAGGAGATCTGAATGGTCACTAGGGTTTGAGACTACTATCATGATTGGTCACTAATTATTCTTTTTTTTAAGATTTTATTTTATTTTATTTTGACAGAGAGAGATCTATCACAAGTAGGCAGAGAGGCAGGCAGAGGGGGTAGGGAGAAGCAGGCACCCTGCTGAGCAGAGAGCCTGATGTGGGACTTGACCCTATGACCCTGAGATCATGACCCAAAGGCAGACGCTTAGCCCACTGAGCCACCCAGGCACCCCTCTAATTACTCTTTTCTAAGTGTCTGAGATATGGTTTTAAATTTCAAAGAGGTTAGCTTATTTATACTATTCATACTAGTAAACACTGGCTACAACTTAATGGTTAATAATAATTAAGGATTGGCTAAATAAATAATGATACATTTATCTATACAGAAATATTAGCGGCTGGTAAAATCAATATTGTAGAAGGACGTGGGAATTTATTTACAGCTTATCATGAAGTGAAAAAAATATCAATTATAGGCCAGACTAAAACTAAAATGTATAAATGATAAAGAACAAAATGTGGCTCTTATTAATCTAAACAATATAGCAATGATATAGCTAATAAAATCAAAGAAAAATGGGTGATAGGAGGTATACAGCAATGTAGTTATGCTGATTCCCTCATCTTTCATAGCCATAGGTAGCAATATGTAATTTAAGGCTAATAAATAAGTAATAATTATATTTAAAAATGGAAAGTTGATTAACTTTCTGTGTTATCAGTCAACTGATTGAGTATTGAGGAAATGGAGAGAAGTAGGGAGAGGTGGAAATACTAACTTTTTACCTTGTTTTTACAGGATATGAACAAATACTGGCTAAAAATCCAAAGGATTAAGTAATAAAAGTGGGAAAAAACTTTGGAACAGAAATCTAAGTTTTCTAAATCATCAAAAGAAACACACACACAAAGGGGAAAACAAAACAAGGAACAGAGACCAAGTGGTAAAATTACCAATATAAACAGAAAGCATAACGTGTGATGAGATAAACAAGACTCAATAAATATAAATGAGCTAAACTCACCTATTAAAAGAAAAATAGTCTCATAATGTATTACAGAGTAAAATTCAACTATTCCCTACATACAAGCAACACCTGACCAAAAGGACTCAGGCTGAAAACCACAGTATGCACAGAGGCATGCTTGACAAATTCAGACAAAAAGCAAGCAGGGGTCCCAACCTTAACATCAGATAAGGACGAATTCAGGCAAAAATTAATGAAGAACACAAAAATGGCTTTTTATAATGATGAAAGGGGTACAATCTATAATGAAACATAGGTTTTTATATATTCCCAAACCTGAGAAATACTAAAAAAATACTATAATCTCATGAAAATGATTGATTAAAAATGGTAACAGAGTCTATCAGCACATTACAAGAATAGTACATTAAAATCAAGGGTCATTTATCATTTATTCCAGGAATAAAAGGATGGTTTAATGTGAGTAAATATATAAACTGATTACATTAATTGGTCAAAGAGAAAAATCACATAATCAATCTCCACTACACTGAAAGAGATTTTGTGAAATGCAACATCCATTCTTAATTTAAGAAGGAAAAAGCCTTTTAATATCATAAATACAGATGATAATTATCCATCCACTTACCACAGAGCCAGCAGCATGCTTAGTGGGAAAATACTAAAACATGCTCATTAAGGTCAAGAACAAGACAAAGACATCATTGACTATCATTCCGATTTAACATTTTTCTAGATGTTCTAGCCGCTGTTATTAGATAAAGAGAAAAAACAAGGGCATAAAAGCTGGAAAAAGAGGAGTTAAATTTTACCTTATTGGAAAAGAAAAAATCTATGTGGAAAATCCAGGAGAATCAAGTGAAACACCACTATAATTAGTAAAAAAAAATTCAATAAAGGACAAGAGCTATAACAAAATTAATAAGCTAAAATCAACAGCTTCTATATATATGTGTGTGTGTGTGTGTGTGTGTGTGTGTGTATAGAACAACCAGTTGGGAGAAGTAATATAAATCCTCAGAATGCATCACTTTTTCCCAAGCACCCTAGTCTCCCTCCTGACTGTCACCTTTTTCCTAGGTGGTCTCCTGTGACTGAAAGGCTATCTCTTTGCCCCTGCCTCTTTTTCTGGGGAGTACCAGATGCTCCTGCAAACTCAATACAATGTCACCTTTAGGTGACTTTGGCCCTTCCCAACCCCTGAGTGTTCTGATCCCCTTCTCTATGCCCTGGCCCACATTTAGCCATCACACCGTCATAGCGCTTACCACACTATCCTGTAACTATCTGATTATTGGCTGCCTCTCCCATTTGACTGTGAGCTCCTTGAGAAAAGGGACCTTGTCTGCATTCTCTGTGTGCTCAGAGCCCAGCACCAGGTCTGGCAAAGATTAGTTGCTCTATCAACCTGCACAGTAGATACTCTGTTCAGTTTCTGATTCTATTCACAAGAAATGGCCCAAACCTGGAGACAGGACAGACTGACAGATCAATGGGTAAAGATGGGCAGATGGATAGGGAGAGATATGATATAGTCATAGAAGTTTAAAAAGCAAGAGCTGGCTCATAGATTATTATGTCTCATTTGGTCACATTTATGGATTATAATTCTTTCATTGATGAATGAATTCAGTAAAAAAATTTATTCAGTAAAATGCTGTTAAATTGATGAATGCACAAATGTATCTGTTTTGGAAATAAATGGTTACAGATTTTACTTGGTTCTTTTTCTAAAATATTTGTAATTTTTATTGTGTAGACTTGTAGGATATTTCAATTTAGTTTTTAATTATCATTAATATATTGGTTTCCCCAAATTTAAACCTTCCACTTTAACATAAAAAATAGAATGTATAAATACACTTCATAATCCGATAATTTTGCCATCCTGTCAATATCTGTTAAATCTGAAAAATCTTAAAAGCTAGGGACGCCTGGGTGGCTCAGTTGGTTGGACGACTGCCTTCGGCTCAGGTCATGATCCCGGAGACCCGGGATCGAGTCCCGCATCAGGCTCCCAGCTCCACGGGGAGTCTGCTTCTCCCTCCGACCTTCTCCTCGCTCATGCTCTCTCACTGCCTCTCTCTCAAATAAATAAATAAAATCTTTAAAAAAAAAAAAAGAAAAAAGAAAAATCTTAAAAGCTAGATGAATAAAAGCATATGCGAACATTTTCATGCATGGGAACAAAAAGATTAGGTGCTCCATAAATGAATGGATGAATGGATGGGTGGGTGGGTGGAGGGACAGATGAATGAAGGCAATAGAGAATCCATTTTCCACACGATAGTCCAGGTGATCTCTTAAAAATGAAAGTTGGATCATGTCATTCTCTTACGTAAAAATGTTAGGTGCATGTAAATAAAGCCCAAAACCTAGAAGAGAAAAAAGAAAAAAAGAAAAAAGAAAAAAAAGAGCAGGATGGCGTGCATAGTGTGCTATCATTTGTGGGCTGGACAGAGCACAGCAGGACATGCGGGTGGGAGATTCTAGTCCCGCATATCTTCTGTGTCTCTTGAACTCTGACATGTATGCTTGTGAGTACAAAAATAAAAATATTCTTTTCTATAGTTCCAACATGTTTTAAAATGAGCATGTACTTCTTTTTGTAATAATTGTTTACAAAGAAAGCTTCAAAAATAACACATCTTTAATTATGTTACAGGCTTTGGAGCTAGTTCCTCAGTAGTTTAAAGCCAGGCATGGGGTTCTTTTTCTCTGTGTGTTCCAGGTGAACAGTTTGAAAAATGGCAAACCTTGTTACCCCTTTTTAAAATACGTACCCATCTTTGCTTGGATCTAATACACACTGTTTCCTTCCTATTTTAACATTTGTGATTTTTTAAAAAAAGATTTTATTTGACAGAGAGAGAGAGAGAGACGGAACACAAGCAGGGGGAGAGGCAGAGGGAGAGGGAGAAGCAGGGTCCCCACAGGGCTCGATCCCAGGACGCTGGGATCATGGCCTGAGCTGAAGACAGACTGAGCCACCCAGGCGCCCCGACATTTGTGATTTATGTCAGTGGCTCTTGATCTTTGGTGAACTGGAGCTTGCCCAAAGGAGGCTGTTAAAATGCAGATTCTCAGGGCACAACTGCCATACATTCTCAGGCAGTGGGGTCTAGGCAGGGCCCTGGAATCTGCATTTGAGCATCCCTACAAGAGATTCTAATGCAGATGGTCCATAGTCCATACTTTTCAAAATATTAGTCTACGGCTTGTTAAGGAAACAGTACTTTCGTTTCAAAGTGACAATTCTACGTAGTCTACAATTTAGATTTGAAAGTGGTCTCTCCTTCTCATGACTCCTCCCCTAGCACACACACACACAGGCACACACACACACACACACACACTTAGACCTTTATAAACATCTGTATTATGTTATATGCCTTAGAATGTGGCTCTCTGCGTCCTTTGTCTTCTCTTTCAGCTTTCCGAGAGATCCAGATTTTTTCTAGCTTTATCAATGCTCCAATGTTGCAAAATAAAAAAGCATGTGACAAAAACCAGAGCATAGAGTTCAGATTTTACTTTCTTTGGCTTGGGGGTCAAGTTTCTCTGCCAGCTTGTATGTTTCTAGTATCCCCCTTTCCCCAACCCCCACCCCACAAAGCTCTGATATAAACAAGCACAGTGCTAACCCCAAGTGCCATGCTGCCTGCTAAGTCTAGAGACGGGCTGTTGTTTTATTTTAAAATATCAGTATAAATCACTTCTGGTAGCTTTCTGTGCCTTTCCCAGGACCTCTGATAAGCCCTTTCCTCTGTGAATCTTGAAGTGAAAAGAACTCTTAAAAAGGCAGCACAAGTGATTCAGATAAACATCCCAGTGGGTTTTCCACATTACATAAACTGTCAAGTGTGGGGAAGAAGGGACCAGGATGTATAGCAGCAGCTCTATGCTACCCCCTGGTGGCAAGACGCTCCATGGCACCCCAGCCCCACCAGGTATCCTGACTCTCAGACCGACGGGCCAAGCTCACTGGTTCCCCAGCAGCGTCAAGTCTAAATACAAATTATTTGCTGGTAAACAGATAACAGTGTGGCTGGCAGGAAACAAAACACGCAGTCAGAATTTTCCTTTCTTCTGACCAGCTGAAGATCATCGTTCTGCCAATTGTACAACCTCCTTTTTTTAAAAATTTTAGCACAGAGCTTAAGAGCCTAATCTTAATGACGAGATCAGTCAAAAGGCAAATGTGGAAGACCTCTTACACTCATAGTACATCCCTAATAGCATAAGATATATATACCTAAACCATCACCGGGGAAACTCCAGAGCTTTCAAGAAAAGTCACTCACTGCACCCACCAACTGGGACATTCACCTCTGCCCTGACCTGGAACCTCAGAACGGGTCTGGGCTAACTTGAAATTGATTGTCCCAGAGGTACAACGTGGATAATTTAGGCTGAAGGACAGGGAGGATTGAGAGAGAATACAGTAACAATCCACTGGTCTGAAGGATGCTCTGTGTCCCCTGAGATTAGACAAGAAATAATGTGGGATGGCACTGGGGGTGGCTTAAGTTCTTTCAGTAAAGAATTTCCTAAAAGAGTGCCTACATCTTGTACCTGGATTCTTCTTCAAGGGTCACTAGGAAAACAAAAAGAAATTGTCAGGAATAAAGTGCCCAAGGTGAGGGGATGCATTTGGTGGCATTTGGGGGTTCCTTACAGCCCTACAAGTAGAGATTCATTTCGAAGTCTCTGTGAATAGACAAGACAGGACCAATTTTCTTGTAAGATTCGGACAGAAATGACCTCACCCATGCACACAGCAATCATAGGGACAGAATGCATCTTTGGGATTTCAAGTTCCCTGGTGACAGAGGCGGCCTTTAATGGAAGCTGCTTGCTGAGCTAATGGTCAGGCCCTGAGCGGAAATTCTGAGATCAATAGGCCTTTCTAAATTCAGGAAATCAAGACTGCACCCAAAGCTTAATGGCCTGATAAGAACAGCAAACACATACTGTCCCTTCCTCTCTTCCCTGCCATGCATTTAATTGGTTCACACCCCACTTTTCCTAGAAGTTAATACTGTCATTACATGTAACCTTTGGCAAGAGGCGAGGAAAGAGAGGTGACAGATTGTGCACAGAAAATCCCAGGAAAGATGGATTTATGGCAATCAAGCTGTACCTCATTACAAATAGCTACATTTTCAAAGAATGCTAGTGAGATCCTCTCCTAAGTTGAGTCTCTGCTTTGCTTAAGCGAAGTCTCTACTTTGCTGAGATTGCTAATCGGATCAGATGTTCCCCATTCAGAGTTACGGGCACTTTGTTTTAGGTAAAAAATTTGAATCACACTTTTTAAAATGAAAATTCTTCCTTAGAACAAGGCTTACTGAACTGGGCATTGGAGTGTGTATTTGAGCAGCGATATTTCCTCCTTGTATTTGACTTTTATGAAATGTAAAAGCCCAAATAAAATATCAGAGAAATGAAGAAAGCCTGAAGAAAATGTCAGGAAACAATACCATATATCTTTAAATATGATCAAAACTTGTTTGTTTCATAAAGATTCATGTGTTTCCCACACTTAGATAGAAGTCAAGAAAGAAGAAACTTCTTCATGAGCTAAAGGAAACGTGTGCTTAAGAGATGACTCCGAGGGACAGCTAACCTCCCAGTCAACATAGGGAGAGATGATCAGCAGATGAGAAGAATGTTCAACAAGGACTGAAACACATGGGCTAGTTAGCCCCAAGGTGTGATTCATGAGAATATCCCCTCTATACTCCTCCTACAACTGAAACTTATCTCACTCTATTATTTTTTTAAATATTTATATAGTTTAACTAATCTGTATGCCCAACATGGGGCCTGAACTCATGACCCCAAGACCAAGAGTCATATGCCCTTCCAACTGAGCCAGCGAGGCGCCCCACCTGACTCTGCTTGTTTTACTTTGTCCAGCACCCCACTCCCAGCTGGACCATATGCTCAGAGCAATGAGTATATGTCTGCTTTTTTCATTATCTTATCTCAAGCACCTACCAGAGTGCTGGCACTCAGTGAATACAAGTTAAATTTAAACTGAGCTACGGTTTTGCCATAATAAGCAAATCAGGCAAGAATGAAACAAGAATTTAGCAATAAGCATCCATTATTTAATAACATCTCATAAATACTAAAGTTACTGTCATAATATAAGAATGACTGAATTCTGAAGTTAAAAACCTATTGAGGAATCTTTAATTTCTTAAAATCTTAAGTTAAGAAAAAACTATGGCTTTAAAACAAGACTCTTCTTACTTATCAGTGCCAACCATGAAAAAGATATTTGACGGTTTGCTTTGCCCAATTTTAATGAACCCAAACTCTAACTTTGTACTGGAAAAGGAAGGATGACTGAATCATGTCTGGTTACCACTTTTTACATAATTTCTCCCCAGAGGCCACAGGCGACAGGACTGCTTACTCTAGAGCCCTCGGAAATAAGAAACACACGGAGCAGCCAGTAAGTCTGGAGTTCCACTTCCACAGCTCTTATTTGAACACACTCAACAATTTTTTTCTTGCTGAATTTATCATGAATTACCACTTACCAAATCTACCAATACTGACTTTGTGAAATCCTCCCACACCGGTCACTTAGGACTCTGTCTTCTCTTACCTTCCATCATTGAGTGTGAGCAGAATAACTGAGGAGAGTGGAAGATGGTGATTGGGCAATGGGGATCTGTTTCTGAAAAGTAGATGTTTTAAAGGTATTTTCTTTTTCAATACCATTAATGACCAAAAAAAGCAAGATTTAAAGCAGGAAGGAAAAAAGAAAAACCACAAAACAATGAAAAAGCAAACATCATCATCATCAACAACAAAAAACCCAAAAAATAAAAACCAAAACTTACAACTTAAATTTTCCGGGGGGGTGGGTGGGGAGTGTTATAAATATGAAAAGACTTTTAAAGAGAACACGTATTTAATACACAGCCCTGATATACTTCCCCATTCTTTCAAACCATCTCCTTTCTCCTCAGTGCCCTTCTAATGCTCTGAAAACCACCTTTCTCAAATAATGAGACAAACATTTCTTTCCTGAGTACATAAGTTTTATAAATTGCATCAGATCCACAGTGAGTGTCTTTCAGAGGGTTCCACCAAAACCAAAGAAAAGTTCAGAGATAAAACTGCAGTAAAAGATCTGGGAAAGAATGTAGAACTTCACAGTCACAGAACCAACCTGCAAGCTGTACTTAGTCTTGGGCACCTGAAATCCAACCCACAAGCCCAAGTCCAAGGGCGAGGAGGACCACGGGAGAGGCCAGCCGCACAACAAGAGGGCTGGACCTATCTCCCCTCCAGGGGTCTGAACTGTAACTCGCGTTCAAACTGCTCTGCAGTCAGGGTGCCCTGGATGGCTTCACAGCCTGGGTTGAATACAGAGTAGGCACTCTTCTCTCCCTCTCTCCTCTCTTCAGGGCCTCGTGTCCCGATATACATCCAGTAGAACAAGGACAGGACAAAATAGGCCAGGCCAAATTCCAGTTCCACAAAAAGTCCCAGCAGGACCAACCAGAGAAGAACCTTCAGGAAGGTGACATTGGTCAGGAAAGACTGGTCCTGGGGTGCTGGCAGAGGAATGGCTGTATTCTGTGGTGGCTGTGATGGGCTGGTCCCAGGCTGAGCCGCTTCCTAGGACATGCAAACAAACAAAAGTAAGAATAAAGGGTAACGGGGCTCAGAGGATCAAAACCAATCTGGAGAGACAGCTCTCACTGCTCTGGAAAGGCTTCCGGCTCATTGATTTCTATTTTCTGGCCCTGCTCTCTAAAACAATCATCTCCAAGGAGCTCTCGTGCCCTGCTCGGACTGAATCAAAACTGATCTGCACTTAGTGAGATGTGACCTGATAAAAACCCGACGGCATTCAGATGGATTCCCATTCGTGGGAGTCACTTCCTCAGATCAGTCTGCTGCTAACAAGAGCTAATCTGAGCACCGTACAGAAATTCTCCATAATTGATCATGCAGCGTAGTGCTACGCCTAATGCTTCATACACAGAATCGATATGTTTATTAATTGGATTAGATGAGCTACAGTCTTGTGAGTGACATGATTCTAAAATGAGGACTATATCAGAAACAGGAAACAAAAATCCCTTCCACTTATTAAAAACAAATCATCAGGGGCACCTGGGTGGCTCAGTCGGTTAAGCACCTGCCTTCAGCTCAGGTCATGATTCCAGAATCCTGGGATCAAGTCCCACATCCGGCTCCTTACTTGGAGGAGAACCTGCTTCTCCTTCTGCCTGCCGCTCCCCCTGCTTGTGCTCTTTCTTTCTCTGACAAATATATAAAATCTTTAAAAAATTAAAAATAAAACAAATCATTAGTATAGTCACAACCTTTCCATCCTGGGACCATCCTACTCACCGCCAGGTCGGGGCAGTGTCTCCTAACTGGACTCCCTGCCTCCTATCTCTTCCCTCTCCAAACCATCCTATATAAAGCTGCTAAGTGAATTCCCTACAACATCCACCAACCTCCTGTTCACAAACCTTCAACAAATTTTACTGCCTGCAAGTTAAAATTTAAACTCCTTGGGCTGGAATCCAAACAACGCCTTCCATTTATTTAACACATAGAAATGCCAGTACACAGGCCCCTGTGTTGGGTGCTAATGGAAGAAACAGATATTTAGATAGCTTTAGGGAGGCCTGATCTCTAGTCCAACATTTTTCCAAACTTTTTTGGGTATGGCCCATAATAAGAAGTACATTTGGTACTGGGACCCAGCGTATATACATATAAAAAATAGAAAAAGTTTCACAAACCAACAAATATTCATCACTACATATGAAATTCTCATTTTCTATTCCATTTTTAAAAATTCATCTTTAGCAGAGGACTAGATCCTCTAAATTGATTTCACCATCCACCAATGGGTCACGATTTGTAGTCTGAAAAACAATGGTTTAAAAAGTTCCCTGTACAACACAATCCACAATCCATTGCTCTATCAATGAACCTCTACTCCAGTTCGACAGATCTTACTACCCAGAGACACTGCCCACCTGCAGCCTAGGACAGGCATGACTGGTGAACTGTGTATGCTTGACCTCCTTGGCCATCAAGGCCACCAAGGCCCCTCTGTCTCCCAGAGCACTGACTGCCTGTCTTTCTCACTGAGCACCAAACTGTTTGCTAGTTAAATGTTTTTTCTTTTAATACAGGTCACATGCGTCCCTAGATTGCTACCAGGAGGCCAATGGACTACCATTTACTATCCTTTGATGTCTCCAGAGCCAAACACAGCAACCGACACATAGGTTCTCAATGCAGAGCATAACTTTTAGTTCATTTCTTCAATTATATCCCCCATTCTCGCTATGATCATTTAAAAAGGGACCACAAAACATTATTCAGTTTCGATAAAAAATATAGGTCATCTGATTTACGTTGTCTCCGAAGTTCTATTTTGTTAGAACCTCTTTTAGTGTCAACGTTGTAATTACTACCTTTTCAGTTAAATTGGAAAACCCCCTAACATGCTATCACAACACACCCCCTCCACACACACACACACACACACACACACACATTTGTTAAGTAAATGTGTGCCCCTTGCAGTTAAGTAAATGTGTGTCATTTCAAAAAATGCCCCTTTCAGATTTGACCAGTATGCACAATAGGGAAATCACTGAAAGGCTCAGCAGGGAACTAATATAATCTGATTTATATTTAAGCCAGATAGAGAATGGGCTACCAGAGTAGAAGCAGGGAAACTATGAGAAGCTCACGCAGGAGGACTCTCTCCTGCAGAGAGGAGGACTGGGCATAATGGGGGTGGTGACATACAAGTCAGAGAGAAATGACGGACTGAGGGATACGGAATACATTTTGAATGTGTACAACTTAAAATTCACTGTAGACTGAGTTTATTATTGAGGGAGTATAAAAAGAATAATGCTCATGGCCACCATGTATTGAGTGCCTTCAAGATGTCTGATCTCCTGTCATCCAGGAAACAAGCACTATTGATCCCAATTTACTGATAAGGAAATGCTGAGATGTTAAGTAACTCCCCTAATGTCACACAGCGAGAGAGAGGCAGGGATGAGATTGGTGTAGGATCCTAGGATGGTCTCCCTCCACAGCCCTTTGTACTTAATTAGGGGCCTTTATGGGGGATGGTAAGGGGAAGGGTTAGAGATCTAGAAGGGAGATGGGGCGGTGGGTGGCAAACCAACTGCCAAAGGGAAAAGACGAGAGGAAAGATACAGAAATCCCTTTACCTTATTTGGCATTTGTTTTAGTACCAGTGTGGCTTCTGCTATGAAAGCTGCAGATGGAAGAATCTGTGGTCGTCACAGCACACAGAGGCAGTATAGGGAAAGTACTTTTTCTCAAATATCAAACTGCTTCTCACCTCAGGGTCTTTGCACCTGTGGCTCTTTTTGAGAGGCATGCCCCCTTCCCGTCACATCACCTGGCTGGCTCCCTCTTCTCCTATCAACCTCAGCAAACATGTTACCACATGTGCCCTTGGCCTTGTCCTAGGTTTCTCCAAGAGCGGCTCCTAATTACAAAATGCCCACCTCCTCCTGCCCTGCCTCATTGACAGGTGCACCTGTCACCCCCAATTCATTAGCACAGTATCCTGTTTTTTCTGCTTTCCTGGCATTCATTATTCTGCTCTTCTGTTCAGTGTCTGTTGCCCCAAATGCAAGTGCAAGTTCTGTGAGAACAGGGCTTTGTCTGCCCTTATCACCCTGTTTCCCCGGATTCAGGACAGAAGCTGGAACAGAGTGGGCACGTGATAGAATTTTTCTGAATAATGAATGATGGTGAGGGAAAGGAAGAAATTAAAAGATGATTCCTTGGAGGGAGCTTGTTGGTTTGGAGGTTGGAGGGAGCTGTGTTTAGTTAGCCAGGTGACTCCAAAGAAGGAGGGCATTGGAGAGGTGGGTCAACCTGAGCCAAGGGTTGGGGTGAGGAGTCACAGGATGTGTGGGCACCTTGGGAGCTAGATGGTACACTGAGGGTGCTGCGGGATATGCCTGGGGAAGGAAACAGGTTTTTTTTTACAGGACTGAAAAAGTCACAAGCATTCCAGTCTTCATTTGGCAGAAGCTTGTCACAAAAAGAAGTATTTTGTCTTGGGGATACTGTTTTCCTCAAGCTAAATTGGAGAGTGGGGGTAGGAGGATATGGATGCTTCCTTATCAATGAAACCGAGAAGCAATTACAAATAGAAGGGTAAAGAAATGTCTGACAAGCCACCATGTGTCAGTGAAATTATTAAGAGAGATGGATTGTAAATTGGAAGGAAAAGAAACAATTTAATGAGAATTTTCACACCAGAGCAAAGCCAGAAATGATAACGGAGTCAATAAAAATGAGCTTAAGACGGAGTCCCTTATGAAAAACGGAGTGATTAATAAAAACCAACTGTGGGTCTAGCATTTCCTGTCATCGTTTTGTCAGGACATCAGTTTTTGGGCTTTTAATGATGGAAACTTTCTCCAAGTTCAGCTTTTCTAGGTCCAATTCAATGATCTCATACTCCTTTGGAAACGAGACATATGGGCAAATACTCATTGTGTGGATTAGACATTTTTTTTTTTTAACTGCAGAGAGGAAAGAGCGTAAGGCAAGTAGATTCTAAAATCTTAAGCAATTGTGCTCAGTGAGTTCTAATCAACAATAAAGTTATCCTGAGACAAACCGCATGCAAGGAAAGGGATTGTTTAAACCCTGCTGCACTCGCTTTCTCTAAGTCTGATGGATCCCTGCGTGTCATGGAGAATATTATCTAATCAAAACTGAGTAACAGTGAGTTCTCCTTGGTTTAAAAAATTGCCTAAACCAGATGATGTGCAGTATAGTAATAAATGAACTAAGAGAAATAATTTTAAGAGGAGTAAGGTACACTTCTCCAATACATTTCATTTTAAATGTATTTTAAAAATACATTTCATTTTTGGCTCTTATTACACTTTTGAGATACAAAGGCTTTGTCACAGATTGCCTCAAGGCACCCTTGATGTTGTGTCCTGTATTTCAACATAAATAATCCAGTCTCACACCTTCAAGGCACCTTGCCACTCCACCTGAGTGCAAACTAAATGAAAATACAAGATGAGAATCAAGTTCATCCGCATAATAAGAGAATTAAAGGGTGAAAAGTCTGTAATACTGATCTAATAATCTAAACAACGTTTTCTCCTGAACATTCACTACTGAACTTGAGTAAGTTTCCCTAATTCAGTAGCGATGCCCCAGCACCAGCCACCTCCGGCAGTGAGAGCGACTACACCTGCAAGTCTTGTAGTCAAATGCCATTTCTAAAGCACAGTCTACTTGGGCTACAGGCTGCATGTGGCCCAGATGCGGAATCAAAGGAAGCCTTAATTACCGCCGCTTTTTAGCAGTATCCAATTAGACCTAGGACCTGCCATTAGGGGAGGGCTGCGGCTGAAAGCGGTTGTGGGGAGGTTTCCGGAAGGCACGGGGCATCACAATAACTCAAGAGAAGAGGTGCTTTCTTCCAGGGCCCTAGACCCTCGCTTCCCGACTGGCATCGGGAGCTACATGGGTCGCAAGCTGGAAAGAAAATGTCAAAACCACGGATCAGTGCCGACACGAGTGACCGGAGACGCCCAGCCCAACCCCGGAGCAGGCGGGAGGCGCCAGCACCCCAGCTCCGCCAGCGAAGGTGGGAACCAGAGAAGGGGGCGGGGCCCGCTCCCCGACGGGGGCGGGGCCTTCAGGCCACCACGCGGTGGGCGGGCCGTGGGCGTGGCCTCGGCCGCAGTTTCCTGGGAGGCCATGACTGCGTTTGTGAAGCCAGGTCCTGGGGGCGAGGTCTCCCTCTCACCTGAGCGAGGCTGGGCTGGACCCGGATACTCGCAGGCCTCGGTTTCCACACCAGGAACCGTTTTAGCCAGCCTGGGGCTGTCTTTGGAGTCGTAGCTGCTTCCGCCTTCTCTCCTGAGGTTTGTGCACTCGCGCTCGAAGTGCTAAGTTCGGCCGCCAGCCCGGCCCGTTTCCTGGCCGCCCGGAACTCGGCTAACCGCTGTTCCATGGCGCGCGCCTCGCTCCCCGCCCGCCGGGAGCGCGCATCCGCCGGCCGGACCCCTGCCCTCTGCTTACCTGGTGCCCGGCTGCACTGCGCCTGCGTAGCGACGGCTCTGTGCCGCGCCTGCGTGCTGGCGGCCTGGCCGCCCAGCGCGGGGTTTGTGACGTTCTTTGAGTGGAATATACAGTTTATGTCTGTTCTAAGTGAGCGTGGTCGTAGTGTCATACTCTCAGGCGAAATGGTTAAGCATTGAAAGCACAGGAGCATCTGGCTGACCCAGTCCGAAGAACTCAGTACTCTTGATCTCGGGCTAGTGGGTTTGAACCCGTTAGGGGTAGAGATTACATGAATAAATAAAAACTTTAAAAAACACTAAAACATAAAGACTTATATTGTTCCCCTCTCGCTTGGGGGCTTTTCCGAGAACTTATTCAGAGGTCCATCTCCCTTCAGGGATCCGCTCCCCACCACATGGTGCATACCTTTAGCTGTTAGGCAATACTATTGCACGCCAGTTTCAGAAGGTCCCAGGGCACTGAGGAAGGCCCATCATCCCTGGGAGGTTCTGGATCAGAAGAAATAGGACACAGTCTCCCTTTCCCTTTTAAATGAGTCTGCGACCTTCGCACTCAGAGGGTGACTGACAGCGCTCACTCAGCAGCAGGCCGTGCAGACCCTCTATCATTGCTTTTGCCACAAGGCAAACTACCCCTTCGCTGTGTCTAGATAGCTCAGAAACTAAAAACAAAATGAAAACGTTTATTGGGGTGCAACTTAAAATACAAAAATCTTAAGTGTACCGCTCAATGGGTTTATAATGATGACTACACTTA